>CM036769.1:29610394-29842894 GCA_020796225.1 Arion vulgaris
ACTTGCTTTCTATATCTGTAGTCATTTTCCAACTCTCTCTGGCATATGTAAGGATTGAAAGTTGAATTAAAAGTTCTCAATTAAATTTTAAATCTATATAACTTGCAGTTTCATATTTTATTTAGATTTTTAAAAGCTGATAAAACGTGTGTATTGCTGGGCTAGGCCAGAGCCAACTATAAACTTATCTAGAGTTGCCTGTGGCTAGGCAATAGGGGCTGTAAGAAATAAGAGTTTGTGGTCCGCCTCTGTCTATTTAGTGATCATATTCATTGATACCGTAGCTTCCCCTACAGTTCTTAAAACTCCTTATTCTCATCATGGTATGTTATTGAACAAATCTGTTCCACAGTGAGGAAATTCTGCTTGTTTCTAATGTCTTGAAGGTTTTTATCAGAAATTTTTTTTATCGCTGTTACATCGTTCCAGATGCAGTACACATTTTTTTTTAGAACTTTGCACTCGCATGTGAAATCCAGACGACCTGAACCTGATGACCTAGATTTCACGCAATGACAGTCTTAAGTTGGACTAAACCGAAGCCAGCACGGAATAGAAAACAAACTGATAGCTGCGTCGTGTACGTTCTGTCATAGAGCGTGATTTTTTCAACGACGCCAACTCATAATAGAAACAGCTGAGTTGACATAGAATGCCTAACCCATAAGAGTTCAACAACTAGAACGAATAAATTGTAAAGCGTGATCGCAAGGTATGGTATGATATCTTTAAGGATATAATTATATGTTATTCATATTCATATTCTTCTCTCAAACGCCCGCTGTTAATTCAGGCGAAAGTCATGACGCCTGGTATTGCGCTTCTGACTGATTTTTGCGTGAGACTTAAATTACCCTTTTACATGCATCCCTCAACCATACGGACAGCTTCGCCGACTTCAGAGGTACTTGAAGCTTAGATCCTCCAAGTGTGATCGTTGCAGGAAACCTGTTGTCCGTGTAACTCTTGCTTCGAGTCCTCGTACCATTGGTACTTGTACGGCCAGAGTTAATTAGTGAAGACTTCTCTGTAGGATTTCCTACATTTGGTGAGGTCGTTCCGTACGCATCGTATGATAAACACTCTTTAATGAGGTTATATCTTATTCATATGATTAATTTTACTTTACAACATTACTACAACAGAACATCAAGAAAGAAGGGGAGAGGAAGACCCGAAAAGATGGTTAGATGCAGTGGCGACTCGTCATTAAGGGCCAGTGGGGCCGGCCCCACCAAAAATAATGTATTTATTATTTTATAAATTAAAATATAGCAACCAAAACCATGATTTATCTGGGGAAAAAATGGTCCACCAACAAAAATTATCAGGAGCCGCCACTGGTTAGATGGCATATCAGAATCTGTAAAAAGCAAAAATAACTATCCCAAAAGACACTAGAGCAGCGCAAGACAAAAACAGAAGACTACGACACTTGGCAAAGAACCCGGTAACAGCGTGACGACACTTGGCAAGAACCCGCTAACAGCGTGACGACACTTGGCAAGAACCCGGTAACAGCGTGACGACACTTGGCAAGAACCCGGTAACAGTGTGACGACAAAAGGAGAATAAGAACTTTAATCTTTCTTCTTTGCATTCGTTTTTTATGGCCAATTTTAATCACTCTTTGTGATATGTTTGATCTTTGCCAAGAACGTGTATACGTTGCACATGGTTTGGTAGGCCCTAAACGCATAGACTTCTACATGTTTAGGACATGTGCATCCGATTTCAATCAAATCTCCTTAGTCGCCACTTTTGGCTCACATGGTCTCAGGAATGAAGCTTTAAGAGCAAGCTATGGGAAACTCTCGAGGAACTCCAACTGACATGCAGCTTCATAGAGGCAACCCATCTCATGGTTTAGACGAGCATACGAAACCGAACGCAAAGAAGAAGAGATTATATTACATTTTCTGGGATTCTAAGATGTTTAATCCACCCCCACTAGCGCCAACTAAGATGGCTTGGTCACTTGTGTCAAATGTGATTACATCAGAATCCTTATGCAGATTTTTAAGGAGATCGTGTATAGAATCTTTGAGATCTTGTACATAATCATTAAGGAGATCTTGTACAGAATCATTAAGGAGATCTTGTACAGAATCATTAAGGAGATCTTGTACAGAATCATTAAGGAGATCTTGTACAGAATCATTAATTAGATCTTGTACAGAATCATTAAGGAGATCTTGTACGGAGATATTTAAGGAGATCTTGTAAAGAATCTTTGAGATCTTGTACAGAATCATTGAGGAGATCTTGTACAGAATCATTAAGGAGATCTTGTACAGAATCATTAAAGAGATCTTGTACAGAATCATTAATGAGATCTTGTACAGAATCAATAAGCAGATCTTGTACAGAATCATTAAGGAGATCTTGTACAGAATCATTAAGGAGATCTTGTACAGAATCATTAAGGAGATCTTGTACAGAATCATTAAGGAGATCGTGTACGGAGATCTGACTTCTGACAACAGAACTGGAGAATGACCCGCCATTTCGACATGGACATAGTCAAACAAAACTTAGATGTGTTTACATGAATACATTAAACTGGGAAGAGTTTATATGAACAGGTGAAACTGCAAGCAAGTTCTGAACCCTGATCCGAGAGCATGGGAAACCATGCTTAGACACCTCGCTGATTTAAAAAATTTATATACAAAATCCAACTATACCGTATTATACAATATTCCTCACAGCATGAAAAGTTTGTTTTTTTGCTCGTTCGTATGATATGAATTGAAGAGACGCCTTATTCGACGTCTCTGACTGGTTTTTGCGTTAATCTTTGCTTGCCTTATCGCTAGTGTCCCTCACCATTCAGGTGAGCCTTCTCCAACTTCAGAGGTACTCGTGATTTAGATCCCCAAATAAAGGATCTGGGATTTATGTAGTCCAACAGCGTATCAAGAGTATACCAAACATGTTTGACCCAAGCTAGCTTTGAACTTTGGAATTTTCTCATTTCTTTTCCTGTAAATATGTATATATATACACACAGTGTCGGCTCGTGGTCATTTTTCTTGGTAGGACCAGACAATATTTTCAGAAAAGTCATGGTTTTTGGACTATTTACTGTTATTTGTCTATTCTGGGAAGTTATTTCCCCTTTCAAGAAAAGCACAAATGCTTTTGTTCTGCAACAGCTTGATATTAAAGAGAGTTGGCCATTCATCATCATCATCAAATAGCTTGCCCTGGGCAGAACTTTACCATCCCAACAGTAATCCGAAAATTTTCTCTCTCATAGGCCATATGTCCTGCCTCTGCAGCCGTCATGTTCAAACTATCAGTTACATCCTGAATCCATCTTCTCCGTGGTCCTTCTCCTCTTCTCTTTGCCGGTATGCCTCCTTCCATGATGGTCTTCTCCAGCACTTCATGTCTTTTATATATCCAAAAATCTCAATTTTCTCTTTCTGATTTGTAGCATCAGCCAGTTTTCATCACGTTGAAAGTAATAAAAATGAACAAATAATTTCTAAATTTAATAAGTGCACGTTACTCAAAATTGTTGGTTGTGCGGCCCCACTGGCCCTTAATGACGAGCCGCCCCTGTATATATATATATATATATATATATATATATATACCTCTCATACCGTTATACGTTACATAGGGCCTGTAAGCAATTTCTCCATACTGCTCTGCCCTGGGCAACTCGCTTAATTCTTCTATGGAATTGAGTCCGATATTTCTGTCTCTCTGAGCAAAGTTCGTTTCAGGGTTTCTCTAGTTCGTCTTCTCTTTCTTGAACTCTTTGCTTCACACTTCAATGCCTGCTTTGTTATTCTTTGATAATTTCTTCTCAAGGTGTGCACAACATATTTCCATCTTATACTTCTTGTTACTAGTGGTTAACCAGGCATTTCTCTGATTTCACAAATTTTTCCTGAATTCGTTCTATTTTATGTTCATTATTTTCCACAGGCATCTGTTTTAAAATGCATTCAACTTTTTATATCTTTAGATTTTTATATGAAACAAGTAATAGCTCATAGACCTAATTATAAATTGTACAACAGACCCGCTAAAGCATTTCATGTAACTCGCATTTCAGATCACAGACTTTCCAGGGAAATCACACTTCTAAAGGTAAATAAACGATCACATGGTGGCTAAAATATGCCCTTTTAATGATATGTCAAAGACCTCTGTAGCGTCTGTGGCCTAGGGGTTAGTGACTCTGTCTATTAACCCCTTCTGAGTTCGAATCACGCTGCGGACAGTTTGCTGGCAAATTGTTTCCGTTGATTTTAACAAAGGACGATGGCGCCACCGTTCAGAAAGCAATGGCAAACTACTGAACGTATAAGTGGTGCCTAGAAAATCAACGACTTGTTTACTGTGGTTGATGGCTACGTCCTTTGGGATATGCCACGATTTTCATTTTCAAAGACCTCACTAAAAACTTCTTTAGTATTTCAGTTTGGAATATCTTTATTGCACTCCGGACATGTCCATATGTTAAAAATAACGGCGTTTCGACAAAAGGGACTTAATTAAACTAAGGATAAAAGACAAGAGGTACAAAGCGATGGTTATGAACACATCAAAAACGAAATGTCAGTTAATGATTGGATGCTTGATATAGCTAATAAAAATAGGTAACTCGTAGAAACGAAATAAATGTTGAAAAGTATAGAAATAATTATACATATATGGCATTTTTCGTCTTTACAGACAGTCATTTGGTAAGTGTTTTACTGTGACAACTTTTGAATTTGCGTTTGTCTCTCTTGTTTTCAGCTCATCCCTAAGACTCTTCTCAAAAGACTGCATCTTTACGTAATGTCTTTTTCCATATAAACCTGTCATCAGTTAGTTTTCCCATTTGTTGGGACCGATAGAAAAGTTCTTTATTGTTTGTTTGTTTAGTAGGGGATTAAAGCCTCTTTAAGCCGAGGCACGCCCTTTCAACCTAAGGCGAACCTTTATTGGTTATATCAGAGCGTGTAGGCCAACAAACATGAAAAATAAGAATTAACTCCTTTCGGAGAATCCAAGAAGTTCATTGTTGTTTGTTTGTTTAGTAGGGATTAAAGCCTCTTTAAGCCGAGGCACGCCCCTTTCAACCTAAGGCGAACCTTTTATTGGTTATATCAGAGCGTGTAGGCCAACAAACATGAAAAATAAGAATTAACTCCTTTCGGAGAATCCAAGGATTAAAGTTCTTCATTGAGGCCTTGCAGACATCTTTATAGCTGAGCAGTGGTCTGTTTTGGAACCTCTTCTCTTCCGAAAGCTTACAGAACAACGTTGTTCTTATATATGTATGCGACTATTGTCAATTCTTCTCACATGCCATAGCCCGCTAAGTCTTCTACTGCTGAGCATCCCCATGATGGAAAGCAAGTATGCACGTTGCTTCATAGTTAGTTATGTTTTCGTATAACATGATGTTCATAATCTTGCGGAGACATCGAAGGTGAAAGATGTTAAGTCTCCTGTAATGTCTTCAGTAGGCTGTCCATGTTTCTGAGTCTTATAGTAAAGAGACAATTAAAGTCTTGATAGATTTGAATCTTCATCTCCAATTTTAATTTTGTGTTGTCCTACAATATCTTTCATAGTTTGTAGAATGTAATACCAGTACTACATATTTTAACGTTGCTCTTCAAGAGAAAGGCAGGCAGTGACTATGGACACGAGATATCACAATTTTTGAACTGATGTTAAATGGCTACCATTTAAAGTGATATTTTAAAAATATAAATTACTTCCCTGACATAAAACCACTGCCTTGGTGACACTTATAGTGGGAGAAAATAGGTCGCATTCTCTGGAGATCATAATAGATCGTCGGCGTGTTGCCAGGGTTTGCAAGGGGAGTAAAGCATAATAACACTGACCTACACGGCATGTCGTAAGAGGCGACTGAGGTAGGGGCCTAGGGAAGCTGAAAATGAAAATCGTGGCATGTCCTTTACATGACGTCGTCATCAACCACGGTAAACGAGTCGTCGATTTTCTGGACACCACTTATATGTTCAGTAGTTTGACATTGCTTTCTCTTCTTCTTCTTCGCGTTCGTTCTTTACGACCAATTTTAATCATTCTTTGTGATATGTTTGATCTTTGCCAAGTACGTGTATACGTTGCACATTGGTTTGGTAGGCCCCTAAACGCATAGACTTATACACGCTTATGACATGCATCCTCTTACGACATGCGTGGCAGGTAACAGTGCTTATATTCTTTACACCCCAAATTTGGGCCCTGGTAATCATTCGGGCGCCATTGCTTTCTTAAAAGTGAGGTCTATTTTTACCATTCTTTACCACGGGACCAAATTTGCTTCGAAACTGCCTGCCACAGAGTTTGAGCCAGGTACACTTATTTTGTAATCGAGCTCACTACAGCAGATGCATAACTAGCATAACATACATCGCTCTTAGGCTCAGATCACATACACGCCATAAAGATTGGTTTAACAAATGGTCAATATGGAGCGGAAGAAGGTATATTAAAAATTAAATAATTCCAACCTGCAATTATACATACACCCACACTTGAACAACAAAAAGTGTACAGATGTCGAAACATCAGGATTGAGTCAACATATCGATTGTCTAAACATCAGGATTGAGTCAACATATCGATTGTCTAAACATCAGGATTGAGTCAACATATCGATTGTCTAAACATCAGGATTGAGTCAACATATCGATTGTCTAAACATCAGGATTGAGTCAACATATCGATTGTCTAAACATCAGGATTGAGTCAACATATCGATTGTCTAAACATCAGGATTGAGTCAACATATCGATTGTCTAAACATCAGGATTGAGTCAACATATCGATTGTCTAAACAGCAGGATTGAGTCAACATATCGATTGTCTAAACATCAGGATTGAGTCAACATATCGATTGTCTAAACATCAGGATTGAGTCAAGATATCGATTGTCTAAACATCAGGATTGAGTCAAGATATCGATTGTCTAAACATCAGGATTGAGTCAACATATCGATTGTCTAAACATCAGGATTGAGTCAACATATCGATTGTCTAAACAGCAGGATTGAGTCAACATATCGATTGTCTAAACATCAGGATTGAGTCAACATATCGATTGTCTAAACATCAGGATTGAGTCAACATATCGATTGTCTAAACATCAGGATTGAGTCAAGATATCGATTGTCTAAACATCAGGATTGAGTCAACATATCGATTGTCTAAACATCAGGATTGAGTCAACATATCGATTGTCTAAACATCAGGATTGAGTCAACATATCGATTGTCTAAACATCAGGATTGAGTCAACATATCGATTGTCTAAACATCAGGATTGAGTCAAGATATCGATTGTCTAAACATCAGGATTGAGTCAAGAAATCGATTGTCTAAACATCAGGATTGAGTCAAGATATCGATTGTCTAAACATCAGGATTGAGTCAAGATATCGATTGTCTAAACATCAGGATTGAGTCAAGATATCGATTGTCTAAACATCAGGATTGAGTCAAGATATCGATTGTCTAAACATCAGGATTGAGTCAAGATATCGATTGTCTAAACATCAGGATTGAGTCAAGATATCGATTGTCTAAACATCAGGATTGAGTCAACATATCGATTGTCTAAACATCAGGCAACATATCGATTGTCTAAACATCAGGATTGAGTCAACTTATCGATTGTCTAAACATCAGGATTGAGTCAACATATCGATTGTCTAAACATCAGGATTGAGTCAACATATCGATTGTCTAAACATCAGGATTGAGTCAAGATATCGATTGTCTAAACATCAGGATTGAGTAAACATATCGATTGTCTAAACATCAGGATTGAGTCAACATATCGATTGTCTAAACATCAGGATTGAGTCAACATATCGATTGTCTAAACATCAGGCAACATATCGATTGTCTAAACATCAGGATTGAGTCAACATATCATACTCCACAATGTTGTCCGTGTGTTGCGGGGTTCTCAAGGGAGCAAAGAACTGTACCACTGCGATCTACAAGGCATGTCGTAAGAGGTGACCGAGGTAGGGGCCTAGCGAAGTTATCCTAGTAAATAAAAATCGTCACAGAAATTGGATGTGCTAGCCTACTTGTAGGCGCATAACAGGTAGAACGTACAATCACTCTTAGATCATATACAAATCACAAAGAGCGGTTAACAAGCGGTCGATACGGAGCGTTGGAAGAAGAATATACTCCACATACACATAATATAACAAAATCTGCCATACAAAAACTTCCAAAGAAACAATTCTTTGAATTTGTATCATTTTATTTATGTAAAAAAAAAACAAGCTTTAAAATGTACATTATGCATATAAATTTATAAACATTTGACAATGAAAGTCGCAGAGTTGAGTAAATAGCACCAGTTAACTTAAAGACACAATTCTTCAGATCTGACAACTTTGCGCTGGGAGATATTTTTTTAACTTCATGTGCCATGTTAAACATTATCACAGCTCTTCGATGCTATAATATTTCTGCTGCTAACTTTCTTTGAGCATACTGTAATGTATTTAATAGCTTATGCAATAAAATATTTGGTTTAGCTTTCACTTTTAAACTACAAACATAAAAACATACTTTATTATTTTTTGTGTGTACATGATAGAACCAGTGGTGGTGTGTACATGATAGAACCAGTGGTGGTGTGTACATGATAGAACCAGTGGTGGTGTGTACATGATAGAACCAGTGGTGGTGTGTACATGATAGAACCAGTGGTGGTGTGTACATGATAGAACCAGTGGTGGCTCGTCAATTGAATGCCATGACCCACCAAAAATGTGTAACTTGTATTTATTATTTTATAAAATATTTAAAATTATTTAAATATAACCTAACTTAAAATCATGATTTCTCCATAAATTCTCTCTGGCCCCACCAACAAAAATGACCACAATCCGCCACTGGATAAGAAAACTGTTTTCTTTATTTAGAATTTATTAAACAGCAAGTACAAATTTGAGCTTAATATATAAATTAGGAGTTTAGAAGCACTTTCTGTGGACAATGGATGGACCAGATTCATCATATTCTTGTTTGGAGATCCACATCTGTTGGAAGGTGGACAGAGAAGCTAGGATGGAACCTCCGATCCAGACAGAGTATTTACGTTCTGGAGGAGCAATGATCTTGATCTTCATTGTGGGTGGAGCAAGGGAAGTAATTTCTTTCTGCATTCTGTCGGCGATGCCAGGGAACATGGTAGAACCACCAGACAATACAGTGTTGGCATACAAGTCTTTACGGATATCAACATCACACTTCATGATGGAGTTGTAGGTGGTTTCATGAATACCAGCAGATTCCATACCGAGGAAAGATGGTTGGAACAATGCTTCAGGACACCTGAATCGTTCGTTGCCAATTGTGATGACCTGTCCATCAGGAAGCTCGTAACTCTTCTCCAAAGAAGAAGAGGTTGCAGCAGTTTGCATCTCCTGTTCAAAGTCAAGAGCAACATAGGAAAGTTTCTCCTTGATGTCACGAACAATTTCTCTCTCTGCTGTGGTGGTGAAGCTGTAGCCTCTCTCAGTGAGGATCTTCATCAGGTAATCTGTAAGGTCACGGCCAGCAAGGTCCAATCTCATGATGGCATGAGGAAGAGCATAACCTTCATAAATGGGGACAGTGTGTGTAACACCATCACCAGAGTCCAACACAATACCGGTGGTACGACCTGAAGCATACAAAAAACACAGCCTGGATGGCAACATACATGGC
The DNA here is from genome assembly GCA_020796225.1 of Arion vulgaris. NCBI lineage: Eukaryota > Metazoa > Mollusca > Gastropoda > Stylommatophora > Arionidae > Arion > Arion vulgaris. The sequence goes on from CM036769.1 coordinate 29,620,120, forward strand.
AGGTGTGTTGAAGGTCTCAAACATGATCTGTGTCATCTTTTCTCTGTTGGCCTTTGGATTAAGTGGGGCTTCTGTCAGCAGGACTGGATGTTCCTCAGGGGCAACTCTCAGCTCATTGTAGAAGGTGTGATGCCAGATCTTCTCCATGTCATCCCAGTTGGTGACAATACCATGTTCAATGGGATACTTGAGAGTAAGGATACCTCTCTTGGACTGAGCCTCATCACCAACATAGCTGTCTTTCTGTCCCATACCAACCATCACACCCTGAAAGTAGAAAATATATTAATGTTTTAGAGCTTACATTTGAAAGTTGTCAAAGTAATTTTTAAGCAAACGGGATAGAGGAAAGAATATAACATGTGTTTGTCAAAGCAAAAAAGAAATATTTGAGAGTTCAGTTCACACAACCAACGTTACAGTAGTGATTAAAGTAACTGTCCTCCGCCTATCTCTCGCTTACTTATATTACAAATGTGAAGTAATAGGCATTTCATACTATACGCTCTGCAGAGACTACAGTGGTATTTTGATTTGTAACATTTTCTCATCAAGTCGCTGTAGCGTAGTTGTTAGTGAACTCGCTTCACAAGGCAGTGGAATTTTTCCCGACCACGACCGCTCTCAGGTCGACCCAGCCTCAACTGGGTACCAGACAGACTCTGGGAAAGTAAAGGCGGCCGGCGTGATGCTGACCACATCACCCATTGTGTGCCTATATACCACAAGGTATGAAAGGGTTCCTTTAATTAGTTGTTTTTTTTACATTTTCTCATCAAGTGCATTTGATCCGAAATAGCACGAAATGGATAATCATTTTCTGGATCAATCTAACGCTATATAGGTTACCCATCTGCCTTCCTCTGAAGTTGGAGAAGGGACACATGTATGGTGGGGGGCACTGATAAGGATAGCGGCCATTCACGTACAAATTAGTCAGAATCGCAACACCAGACGCCATGATTGCCTCAATTCGTATAGAGCAAACGTAAGAAGAAGGTTATGCACCAAAAATTAGCAGCATGGAAAACATCACAAGCTGTTGATCACATGAAAGCTTACATCTAAAATAAACTTTTACCGTCACATCAAGGAAACAAAAATATGTTTAGAATTCAAATTTATTCTATAAGCAGTTGCTATATTAAAAAATGGTGATGTTAAAAGTCTTTTATCTTCTTCTTCTAAGGCTCCACATCGACCATTTTTTAACCACTCTGTGATTTTTATGTGATCCAAACCTAAGAGTGATTGTACGTTGTGCCAGTTATGCGCCTACAAGTAGGTCAGTACATTCAATTTCTGCAATGCTTTTTATTTACTATGTAGCTATCCTAGGTCCCTACTGCAGTCGCCCTTACGACATGCCTTGTAGGTTGCAGTGTTACTATTCTTTGCTTCCATTGAGATTCCCGGCAACACACAGGCGGATGTTGAAAGTAATAGGGAACAGTGGTAGGGAACAGTGGTCATGAACAGATGTACTTACGGAAGTTGTAAAATAAGAAACTAAAATCCAATATTAAAACAGTCCTGTTTTATGGGTTAGAAACACGGAGTAAGACTAAAATAATAAAGCATAAACTGCAAACATTCATCAACTGGTGTCTGCTCAGAATAAAGGGATGGTATGATAAGATCACAAATGAAGAGCTTATGGCGAGAACAAGACATATTCCAATGACCTAAGAGATGAGAAAAGATGCTGGTACTGGATAGGACACACTTTGAGAAAATCCAAGTGGTATATAACAAGAAGGGCCTTTTTCTGGAGTGCACAGGAAAACGAAAAGTGGGGTTCTTTATTTTCAAAATAATATAATTTGCAGTTCCATATTTAATGTAGATTTTTAAAAGCTGACGTTGTTTTGACAATTCCTAGCATAATTTCTTTAAAAAAAATATTTTATGTGCAGTCAAATTTTCTACTCAAATATGTGAATTGCTCTGTTATTTTTAGTCATTTTAGATTCCAGGGTATATCTGCATTACTTGCCATAGGTATCTTCATTACATTTGTATTTTCATGCTTATCTGCAGTCCAACTTTTGATGCTATAGATGACAAGTTATGTTTTTCTTCGCATATTTTAGTTGTTTTTACTTATAACAAGGCAATATCATCTGCAAAATCCAAGTCTTCTAGTTGACTTTTCTACCCAATTGATGCAGTGTCGCCCCTGCAACATTTTCTCATCACCCAGTCAATGTCCACTAGACAGCACACTGAACCATTAACTCATTTTCCATAGCAGAATATTCCACAAGTATATTTTGTTTAGACTATCAACGGCCGTATGTAAGGATGTAATGCATATATTGAATTGATACAGATACCTTCAAAATCGCCCGCCCCCCTTCCGGAAAATAGTTTTTTGAATAGTTTAATGCGAGTCTCTTATTTTCGCATAGAAAACTACCAAAAACATAACCAAAAAAAAATCATTTCGCCCATCCTTGAAAAATTTCCGTGGACGCCCATGTGTATGCTCAAACTTACAAATTGCTGCAGTTCACTTTCCTAGTATGCAAGTGATAAAATCTACTCCACATTGAGGAAATTTATATCGCTTAATGATGGGGTTAGCTGGTTGTTTCTGATGTCTTGAAGGTATTTATCAAAAACTCTTTATCGCTGTTACAAGTTATTTACTTATTACATCGTTCCTGATGCAGTACACATTTTTTAAAAATAACTTTGCGCCAGCACGTGAAATCCAGATGACCTGAAGCCGATGACCTAGATTTCATCTTATGAAAGACAGTCTCAAGTTGGACTAGACGGAAGCCAGCACAGAAAATAAAACAAACTGATGTGCACGTGTACGTTCTGTAACAAGCCGGTTTAAAAAAAAATTGATGCCAACTCAAAATAAACTCAGCTGAGTTGATAAAATGCCTAACACTAGGAGTTGGAACAAATAGAACGAATATGTCAAACGTGATGGCACGATATCTAATAATAATATAACTTTCCTTGAATTATATAATTATTCATCTCCTCATATATTACATTATATTATATATATATATATATATATATATATATATATATATATATATATATATATATAAAATGATTAATTTTACTTCAATAACTTTACTACATACAAACGAGGAGAATTAAATATTTTAGACATGTTAAAAAACATGAGTGCACGTAGAAGATAATTCTAGAAGGTGTCCGGAAGAAGAGGGAGAGGAAGACCTAGACGACGATAAGTGCTGGGTGTTATTGCTGAGCTGAGAATGACTGCTGCTGACGCTGGACATCTTGTACAGAATAGGGAGTTTTTCAGGGCTGCTGTCATGGGAGCCGAGTTCCGGAAGGGACAAGCTACTTGAGGATGATGGTGATGAACTCAGCAACAGAACATCAGGAAAGAAGACGAGAGGAAGACTACGAAAAAGATGGTTAGATGACAGCAGAATCCTGTCAAAGAGCAAAAACAACAATCACCCAAGCCACCAGAACAGCGCAAGACAAAAACAGAAAACCACAACACTGGGCAACAACCCGTAATCACAAAGTACTGTAATTTTACAAATTACAAAAACAATGACAATATACAGCAACGTTTCGACCAACAAATCCTTTATCACTTGATAACGGCCTTGTTGGTCGAAACGTTGCTTATATTATTGTTTTGTAATTTGTAAAACTACAGTACCTTGGCCTTGTGATTACGTGTTTCGCCAATCAAATAGTTTTACTGCAGTCTCATATATATGGCAACAACCCGGTAGCAGTGTGACGACAAAAAGAGAATAACAACTTTAATGATGGCTTTTACATTTAGCTACAAGAAATATTATAATTTAATGAATAATGTATGTTTTTGAACATAATGGGAAAATAGATCTTACCTGATGACGAGGTCTACCAACGATGGAAGGGAAGACGGCTCTTGGAGCATCATCTCCAGCGAAACCGGCCTTACACATACCAGATCCATTGTCTACAACAAGGGCAGCAACATCATCGTCACACATTTTCGTTCGGTTTGTGATATTGTTGATATACAACTTAGATAGAAATGTCCAGTCTTGCAATTCCAACTCGAATGAGACACAAGTCAAACTCAGCTTATTATACCACTTTGACGAGGACAACCGGAAATGAAATCTCAACACTGAATCTGTCACGTCAATTCCTTATATGGTGCTGGTTCACTATCGTTTCCACGAAATCGTCTCTATAATTTGTCCTTATATAGAAATTCAACCAAACACGGGGACAGTTATACTTGTGGGTCATCTTATCTTCACTTCTTGTCCTTCCTTTATTGGTGAATATCGTGAGCATCATGGAGAATTACTACATCAAGTAAAAAGCTTCTTATATCTTGGTCAGATGATAACAGATGATGGCAGATGTATAACAGAAATTAAAAAGAGAATAGGTGTGGCCAAGGATAATTTCAATAGTATGAGAAAGTTACTGACATCCAAACAAATCACAAACAGGCTAAAAATGAGAATGATCAAATGCTATATATATATCCTATATTAATGTATGGCTCGAAACATGGACAATGAACAAGCAGTTAGAAGACAGAATTGATGCATTTGAGATGTGGATATATAGAAGAATAGGCAGAGTTTCATGGACAGAAAAACAGACAAATAAACTAGGCATGAAGAAACAATTATTAAGAGAAATAAAATTCAGACAAGTAAAGTATTTTGGGCACATAAAAGACATGACACCATGATAAAATCTTTACTAGAGGGGAAAGTTGAGGGGAAGAGCAAGAGGAAGACCGAGAGATAAGTGGGAGGAAACTTTAAGAAATGAACAGGTTACAGTCTGGCAGTGTGCAACATCAAGGCGAAAGACAGAGGATGCTGGAGATTCATTGCAGCCAACCTTCGATGTGGAGAAGGCATATGATGATGATGATGATCGTGAGCATTTATTGAAATAAGAACCAAGTCATCTCGTGGTGATAAACCTCATGTTTCCAGCATCAGAAGGTAGCGTCTTGTGTTATATACAATGATGTAATTATGTATTCAAGTAATAGTGGTGAATCTAAACCTTAACCAGGCAAATAGTTAATGAAGGGGGCATACGTTCTGCTGGTGGACAGAACAACGCTTTAAAGATACTCTTAATAACGCCTCTGAAATGCTTCGATATAGACACCAAGTGCTGGGAATCCCTTGCGCAAGATCGCCAAAATGTGACGCTGTAACAACACAAGAGAAACTCACAAAGCTGAGAATCATCATGCCATGGAGGCACAGAGAAAACGAGCTGCGCGAAAAGACTGGACACACAACACCCACATGTTTAACCTTGATCATGTGTTAGGGGATTGTGTTCTAGGATTGGACTCTACAGTCACCCCCGCGCACACCAGAGAGGTGCAGCAGCACACGTCTGAGACTGTTGTCATCATCGCTTGCGATAGAAAGCTATAATTATTATTAACCAGACTGCAAGAATCCCAAGTCAAATGTGCTGTAGCTAGACAAAAGCACTAATCTGGTAGCCAAAGACGAATAGTAAACCAACAAAGAACCGATGTCGCTAGTCACCATACGTTGAGAGAGATACTGAGAAGGAGATCGGAGCACTTATGGGCTAATTGGTTCGATGTCCAGTGATTATGATCCAACGAATAAACTAAACTGAGGTCGCCAGAGTGGTTACCGGCCCAAATTTGGGTGTAAAGAATAGAACCACTGTTACCTGCCACGCATGTCGTAAGAGGAGACTAATGAGGTTTGGATGAAATCGGATGCACGTGTCCTAAACATGTAGAAGTCTATGCAAACCAATGTGCAACGTATACACGTTCTTGGCAAAGATCAAACATATCACAAAGAAAGATTAAAATTGGTCGTAAAGAACGAACACAAAGAAGAAGAAGAACTAAACTGAGGGGCATACTGAGGAGCAGATCGGAGCACTTATGGACTAATTGGTTCGATGTGCAGTGATGATGATCTAACGACTAAACTAAACTGAGAGACATACTGAGGGGAGATCGGAGCACTTATGGAATAAATTGGGTCGATGTGCAGTGATTATGATCTAACGACTAAACTAAACTGAGAGACATACTGAGGAGCAGATCGGAGCACTTATGGACTAATTGGTTCGATGTACAGTGATTATGATCCGACGACTAAAGTAAAAAAATTATAAAAAATTAAACTGTCCTTAATGCCTGTGTTATTACCGCTTTTAGGGCAGAGTAGGACAGAGAGGACATGAACCTGAGGAAGTTAATGGCCGCATGGTTAGTACAGTCGTCGCGAAACAGTTTAGGTTATGATGTTTTCTCTATTCCAACGACAGAAAATAAAAAAAAAAACACATTGGCCTTACTGGGAATCGAACCCGAGTCTCCCGCATGGAGTCCACTCATTATGGGAACCAGACGCTTCTCCCTAAACTAAAATACATTATTATATTACATTTGTTTGGATTTCAAGATGGTGTCCCTCCATAGCCAGCTCTGTCAACTAAGATGGCTTGGTCCCTTGTGTCGAATGAATGATGGTCGAATACTTAATGAGATCTTGTACGGAGATCTGACAACAGAACTATAGAACGAACTGCCCTTTCGACAAGGACAGATTCAAACAAGACTTAAAGATGTTAGCATGAATACATCACTAGGAAGTTTGACCACATCAATGACTGTCAAAGAATTGCTGAGGTAGAGACTTTCGGTTTACAAATGGCGCTGAACGAACGTATCGGTTAGCGTCAGCAATAAATTTTGCTCACTTCATCTTGCTTCCGTGGCCTGGATTACTACTTTTCCTTTATTTGGACGCAGGATATATTGTGTTATTCACGGATATGTTTTGTGGTGTAGTTAAGCGACTCGGAAGTACGATGTGGCCGATCAAATTGCGATCGCTACCGACACGCCGCTTTCGCTATGTGTTAAATACGGCGGTCCGGGGTAGGTAGAACCCTTAAGCCTAGAAATGCAATCTGCCTATGGTAGGAGGATTCCAGAAATGAAATCTCAACCGTCGAAGTCGGAAGATGCATGCCCAAGCGGCACGGGAATAAAAACGCGCATCTACGCACTACAACCAAAGCTATGCAACCAACACTACTCCGGTACGTTGTCATATTTACAGGTCGAAACCAGGTAGGTTCAACACCGGGCCCCAATCCTCTAAACACAACAGCAACCACAATTCCTCACACTCTCAGATCGACCAGAGAAGACGAGAGTAAAAACACGGTCAAGATTTGAAAATAATGCAGTGGAACGCGGAAGGCGTCAGAAACAAAAAATAGAGCTGCAAAACTTCCTGAAGGAGCATGACATCGATGTGTGCTGCATCCAAGAAACACATCTTACCAGCACGCACAGATTCTCCATTAGAGGCTATGAAATCTTCCGGCAAGATAGGAAGACCGACTCAAGGGAGTCATGACTGCCATCAAAAACAGGTTCTCAGCCTGGGAAACGCATCGCTCCCAATCAACCGACACAGAAGCGATAACCATCTGCCTAAAAACCAATGACAAGGAAATCACAATTTGAAACATATATTCACCACCAAACAAATGTATCCACTTAAACAACATACAACCAAACACAGAAAACTGGATAATAGTTGGAAATTTCAACAGACATTCTCCAAGCTGGGGGTACTCTGACCTAAATGTAAAAGGAAAGGAAGTAGAAGACTTCATCATCAACAACAGTCTTGTTCTCCTAAACAAACCTGATGACCCACACTCATACTACTCCCGACCTTGGAGAACAACCAGCAACCCAAACCTAGCAATTGCGACTGAAGATGTTGAAAAATTCACAAGTCGAAGTGTGTGCAATCAACTAGGGGCAGTGACCATAAACCCATAATAATCTCCATGAAAGGACAAGGAACACCCCAAAGGGAACACTCACCCTCAGCTGGAACTATAAGAAAGAAAATTGGAATATCTTCTCCTCACACCTAGAAGAAGCCATTAAGAACATGAAAATAAAGAAAATAGCCTAAACCGCAAACTCCAAACATTCAACAACTGGGTTCTAGATGCAGCAAAAATAAGTATACCAAGAGGAAGAAGGGAAGACTACCGTCCATATTGGTCCCTTAAACTGGAAGAGCTTCACGCTGAACTCAGCATCCAAAGAGAAAACATGGAAGCAGATCCCACAGATGAAAATGTTACCCTACACAACAAGACAAAGGCAATATTTACCAAAGAAAAGTAGAAAAGCATGAGAGACAGTTGGCATGAAAAAACTGCCTCCTTAAATCTAGAGAAAGACACTAAAAATTATGGAACCTCACAAAAACCCTAAACGGTGACAGGACAGAAAGGACCAAAACTGTGCTACACACAGACACAGGATTTGTCACCGGCAGAGCAGCAGCAGCAGACCTATTAGCTAGAACCTATCAATCGGAAAGTCAAGTCCAAATTCAACAGGCAAGAAAAAGGAAGTTAAAAACCAGTCAAAGCAACTATTGAATAGTCTTAACTCTACAATCCCAACAGACAGCATGACAGCTATGTTTACCCTGCAGGAGCTAGAAGACCAAATAAAAAAGCTAAATGAGAAAAAGGCACATGGAGCGGATGGAATTACCAATGAATTTCTTAAACACATTGGTCCTCTTGGCAAAGGTTTCTCTCTCAGCATTTTCAACCAGAGCTGGAAAACAGGTCAAGTTCCATCAAACTGGAAGGAGGCACACATCTACCCCATCTTGAAACCAGACAAGGACAAAAATGACCCAAAGAGCAATGGACCTATCAGCCTTCTCAGCTGTGCAGGGAAATTGATGGAGAGGCTAGTAAACAGGAGACTGACATGGTATCTAGAAACCAATTCATTGCTCACCCCGCCCAGACCGGATACAGACAAAACAGAAGCACAGAGGACCAACTGGCTTACATCACCCAGGACATTGAAAACGCCTTCCAGGAAAGAAAGAAAGTAACAGCCATATTTTTTTACCTGTCCCTGGCATTTAATACGGTATGGCACGATGGCCTAATGCTGAAAGTCCTACAAACAGGAGTCTCCCACAACATGTTCTCCTGGATCAGAAACTTCCTCTCCCAACGTACAGCCAGAGTAAAAATAGACAACCACCTCAGCAAGATGCAAAAATGAAGGAAGGAGTTCCACAGGGCAATGTGATAGCACCATCGCTATTCCTAATATACATAAATGACATCACCAAATGCTGCCCCCAGAAGGTCTCAAACAGCCTACATGCAGACTACTTCGCAATCTGGACAGCTGCAGAACACACTCAAAAACATCCTATCTACTACAAAAACAGTGGAAAAAGTGGAGAACTGGACAAAAAGCTGGGGTCTCAAAATTAACCACACAAAAACCACAGCAACTGTTTTTCCCTCTCCCCACAAGGAAAAGGTATTCATCAATTTAGAAAGCGAAACAATACCCCAAACAGATACACCCACCTTCCTTGGAATAACCTAGACAGCAGACTTACCTGGAAGCCAAACATAGACAAAATTCAAAGAAAAGCCATACAAAGACTTGATGTGATGAAGAAACTAGCTGGCACGTCCTGGGGCGCAAATTCAAAAATATTAAAGCACGTCTACACGGGAGCAATAAGACCCATCATGGAATATGGCTCCAGCTCTTGGACAACAGCAGCCGAAACAAACACACAGAAACTAGACAAAGTACAAAACATGGGCCTAAGAATAACTCTGCGAGCAATGAAAAGCAGTCCTATCATAGAAATGGAAAAAACCGCAGATATAGAGCCTCTAGAACTCCGCAGAAAATTTAAAACACTCACACAGTTTGAAAAACTAAAACGGCTAAAAGAACACCTATACACACAAAATTCCAAGAGAAAACAAAAACAGACTTGCAAGGAAAAGTCCCAACCATCTGGCCAGAGAACTTCATATGCAACATACAGACAACCTAGAAACTGACCCAGAAATGTGGGAACCCATAATACCAGAGCCATGGACACACTACCAAAACATAGCCCAAATACACCTAGAAGTCTCCGGAATAATCTCCCCCAAAAAATACAAACAGAGACAGAGCAAAGAGCCATTTCACTTCAAATGCTACGAGAGCAATATCCCACCAGCACATGGACACATGTGTTCACAGATGGTTCAGCTACAGATGCTACTAGAAAGGAGGCAGCGGAATCTACATCACTCACCCTCAAGGAAACACAGAAACACACTCTCTGGCAGCAGGAGAAACATGCACCAACTTTAGAGCAGAGGCAACAGCCCTTCTTGCAGCCATACAGATTCTCAACGACCAGCAAGTGTCAGCAAAAATATTGCAATCTTTAGCGATTCAAGATCCGTTCTCCAGGCTATCTCATGTCCCAGACAAGACAAGCTCATTTAGGACATACGGCAAAATATCAGCTTGTTGTAAAAAAAAAGCCGAACTGGTCTTACAGTGGATACCAGCTCACTGTGGCATACCAGGAAACGAAAAGGCTGACAAACTCGCTAGTCCTGGGGAGTCTAACACACACCACCCAACACAAAGTTTTACAGAAGCAAAGACTCTCCTGAAGCAATCCAGGAAAATGATCTGGAGAAAAACAAATGTAGGATACAACCCAGAGCACGACAGTATAAATACACTCAACAGAAAAGCACAGACCATAGTCTTCAGACTTAGAACGGGACACTGCAGTCTCAGAGCACACCTCCACAGAATGGGTCTCAGGAATCGGCAGCCTGCACTGCAGAGCACCAAAGCAGTCCCCAGAGCACATCCTGCAAGACTGCCTAGTCTGAGTAGTGAGAGATTGGAGATCTGGCCAACAGAAACAACACTACAAGACAAACTATGGAGAACCGGTGAAGACCTCAAGCGCACCGCCCTGTTTATGACACATACCGGAGTAGTCGCATAGCAAAAGTTGATCGAAGAAGAAGGAGGAAGAGCTGAGGTAGAAAGGAAGCCATACAATCCTGAAACATACAGAAGACTTTATCAAAGAACTAGAGTCTAATGGGCAAGGAGAAACTTTATTGCATTGAGTAAGATATGGAAGTCAAAGGAGATCAAAACATACACAAAGCTGAGAATATTTCAATTAAATGTGAAGTCAGTGCTGTTAATGGCTTGGAAACATAGAGGAAATAAAAGAAACCATAAGAAAAACACAGATCTTCATAAAAAGATATTTAAGTAGAATAGAGGGACTGCGATGCTATAATAAGATTACGAACGAGGAACTCAGAGAAAGAACTAAGCAGGTACCAGTGTAGAAAGAGCTAAGGAAGAGACGCTGGCGATGGACAGGGCACACATTGAGAAGACCAACTGGAAGCATAGTAAAACAGACTCTGTTTTGGAACCCGCAGGGAAAGAAGAGTAGAGGAAGGCCCAGACATACCCGGAGAAGAGAACTGGAGTCTGATATTAAAAGCATATGTAAAACATGGAAAGAATTGGAAGGGATGGCAAGAGAGAGGAAGAGCTGGAAGAAGTTTGTTGAAGACCTGTGCTCCGTTGGGAGTTGAATGTGAAGAAGAAGGACTTAAGGGAAAGAACCCAAGTGTCGCTGGATCATTGATGATGATGAAGAAGAAAATCAAAGAACTCGGGAATACCAGTCTAAAATTAGAAATGATCGCAGAAGAGGAAGTATGAACATGTTTTTGTAGTTTCAGTTCCCTGTGTTACATTTTCTTAGCTCTAGTTAATTCTGTGTGAGTGTTGTCTGTGTGCGTATTGCATGTGTGTGTGTTGTATATGTGTGTTGTATGTTTGCGTGCGTTGTGTCTCTGTGTAATGTGTATGTGTTTTGTATGCGTTCGTGTTGAATGTATGCATGTGTGCGAGTGATGTATGTATGTGTGCGAGTAATGTATGTATGTGTGTCTGTGTGAGTCCCCCCAAGAGGTAATGGTAAAATGAAGACATTGACGTCTGAAAGTATACGCATATTAACCCATTCGCGCCTTCGAGCCGATATACTAGCTCGCAGATATGTTTAATATGACGCACATCCAGTATACTGGCCAACACGAATACAATATAAATGCGTCGAGATGTAAAAATAATGACGGAGTGAAAGGGTTAATACGCACACACACACACACACACACACACCCCATAAGGCACGTACGCATACACACACATGCACATACGCATATGTTGAACATCCGTGTATGACTAATAATTACTGCCTTCTTCTTCAGCCACGTCAGCATACCACTATCACATCATTCTCTTCATCCTTTCCGGTATCTGGCAGTCAGTAATGTCACCAAACATTTCAACAACTTAACGGGAGACGGATGTGTGAAATTTGAAGTGCCTTAAAGTTGATGACTGTAGCATAATGCCTGTGATTTATGCAGGAATTAACGTTGTTTGAAGCAAAACTATGAACATTAAGACATGGGCGCCTACATAAATTTTCCAATGGGGATTAAAAGAGGGGACAAAATTAAACAAAATTATTTTAGTTGGTAGTGTCCTGGTAACATCAGATGCAGATCAGAAATAAATAGCAGAATAGGGCAGACAAAAGCAACGTTCCAGAAAATGAGAAGCATTATATGCAACGTCATTGTCAAGTGATATCAGAATGAAAGTTATACAGTGCTACCTACATAGATCCAATCGATAAAAATAATAATAATAATAATAAAGCCCACAAAAAGCACGCCATGAGTCTTCAACTCTTCGAGCGAGTGTAGAAAAACTGACTTGACCAGCTCTTGATGTAGTCAAACCAGGATTTTCTCTGCCCTCATTTCCTTCTTCCACCCTCAACCGTTCCCTGTAGGATAGTCGCGGAGAGTGAACCATGTCTCATCACATGCCCGAACTACGCAAGTTTACGCCTTTTCACGATTGTCAAGAGTGGCACCTGCCGACCTGCAAGGTTGATTATTTTGTTAATCATGGCGTTTGGTATGTCGGAATGGCACGCAGGCGGCCTGGACAGAGTAAGAGGAATATAAATATGTAAAACACTTGAATGGTTACTTGGAGAGGAGATGGGCACCACCAAGAAAACTAGTTGCCCACTGAAATGGTAGTATGGGACGTCGGCATAGAACCAATACTGACATACGGATGCAAGTCATGGACAATAAACAAACAGATAGAAAAATCTCTGATGGCCACAGAGATGTGGTTTTTACAGAAGAAGGGTGAGATTCCCATGGGTTGCTAAAATGATGAATGTGGAAGTGTTGAATGAGATCAAGACATAGAGAAAGCTTATCATCAATATACGAAAGAAGCAATCATAATTTTTCGGGTCTTGTTATGAGAAAGAGAGTTTAGAACACATTGTAACAACCGGTAAAATCGAAGGTAGACGAGACAGAGGAAGACTGAGAGAGACAATTTTGGATAGCCTGCCATAATAACATGGAAAATCGTCAACATCTGAGATGATAGCAAACACCAGAGACAGATTTGTGGAGATCCATGATCACCTACGCTAGTCGACACGGCACCTGATGATGATGATGAGTGTACGACACGGAAATGGGAAAGATCAGATTCAGATGAGATTTTGATTGCAGACTCTGTATAATACAAATTATCGTAGCCTTTTCAGACCAAAGGGTCGCTCATATGTTGCCGGTCCTCGCAAGGGGAACAAAGAATATGAACACTGCGACCTAAATGGCATGTCGGAGGCGCCTAAGGTAGAGACCTAGGAAGTTACCTAGTAAATAAAATGTGTCGCAGAAATCAGATGTACTGGCCGCCCGCGTGGTGCCGTGGCCAGGTAAGGAAGCAAAGAATAGTACCACTGCAACCTACAATGCATGTTGTAAGAGGCGACTGATGTAGGCCCTAGGAATGCTACCCTAGTAAATAAAAGCAGCGCAGAAATCGGATGTGCTGGCCTACTTGTAGGCGCATAACTGGCACAACGTACAATCGCTCTTAGGCTCAGATCACATACAAATCACACAGAGTGGTTGACAAGTGGTCGATATGGAGCGTTCGAAGAAGAAGAAGAAACCATAACTAGTTAGCAAAGGACAGACCAAGAAAAAGATGGATTGATGGAGTTACAGACATCTTATAACTCCACAATACCACATCATATCAAGCTACCGAGCGTGCACTATCTCGGAAACCGATCATCAGTTAAGCCTTCTACGCCTAACTGCAAAAAAAGCAGAAAAGGACAAAAGAATGAAAGAACGGGGTCAAAAGGCTCATGAGGTCATGGTGGTAACATGAGCCAGGGTTAGCGAGGGGGGGCGCTAACCAAGACCCTGCCCCTAACCTCCACGCGGTGACCCTGGAAACAGACTCTGGTTCTGGTCTGGCTAAGAGGGCAGGGATCGGGGAGAGAAAACTACTGGTAGTGGTAGCAGTGCAATTACGGAAATACGATAAAGATACATACAAATAAAATGCACAATTCTCCTGACCGATGTCCAACAAGATATTGCCCAAGTCCCTGAACGCAAAGAAACAGCAACGAAACGACTCAGACATGGATGAGAGGTGCATCCAGTGACCAAACGTATGCCCACGTAGGGCGAAGCTCGAAGCCCTGAGGAGAGGGCAAACATTGCCAGCCCGTCGGCAAGAATAAATAAGACAGGACCGTAACGAATGAAAGTCTACCCTCGTGTTGGTGCGAGAGAAGATTGCAGCTGACCCCGCATTGGTAGCCTGGTGCAGATACATGTACTGGGCAAGGTTTGCCGAGCGCAAAAGAACAAGTTGCGTTTAGTGCATAACGAAACTACCCGCCCTGGGAAAACCGTGCAAGGTACTGTGCGATTAAAATTAACATCCCCGGAAGAACTGAGGTTGGTGATGCCTAACGGAACTGCCAGCCTTGGGGCAACTGGGCAAGGTACGATTGCAGTCGTAACTAACATCCCCGGAATAACTGGGGCGGGTGATGGCGGCGAGCGCAAAATCCTCAGTTACGCTTATAGTGCCCACTGAAACGACCCTCTACATTGTTTGTACTCGGTCCCATGCCAGTGCTTTAGAGGGAAATTGCAAATTGCCACGTACCGATACGCGTCTAGAAAAGGCTGAGAATGTTCCTCCCCGGATCAAACTCAAAAATGTACGGTAAAGCAAGGCCGACAATGTACGGATCAAACAGGAAGCCCGGGTCCTGAACATTGGCGAAGGCCGATACTTTACACGGTGTTTTATACGAGTAAGACGCCGTCCGAGGACAAGCTGACAAGCCCGAGAAATATTTCTCAGTCAGAACGGGTAAAGCAGCGTAACTCACTGTCTTGGCGTAGATCACAAAGCCCAAATATACGGCAAAGTTGATCGAAAAGGCGTAGATCCGAAAGGATCGTTCTAGGGAAAGTTCACCTAGTAAATCAAAAGCTGGCAGAAAACGGACGGGCGGGCCTAGTCACCATGGGCGCACAATCGTCCCGACGTAGATCACTCCGTTCTTGCCAGTGGACCAATTATACATCACAATAAGAATGATCAAATTGGCCGTGAAGAATGTTAGCAGAAGAAGAAGAAAGAATGAAAGAACAGGCAATCATATATTTCCAACTATCATGTAGAATGCAGGTACTAATAAGAATGTAACAGTGTAAGAGTGTCCTAGAGCCCAGGGGGGCAAACTGGCGGATCAGACAGATAGCTTTAGGTTATAGATTATAGGTTGTATATATATATTAGCAGAGACTTAGCGTTTGCACTCTCCAAGCAGAATAGCAGCACATAAAAACGAGACATCGACGTAGGGAAACTAATTGACGTAGTTGGGTAGTAACGAATAGCGACGATGAGTAAATAGAAGGAGACCAAAATATGCAATGGACACGACTAGACGTGTTTGTGTGTCTAAAGAAGTACCATCAATAAAATCATATCTTGTACCTATCAGACTTGAGTTGGTATCTCTGGCATGTGAGAATGTTCGTCATCAGCCATCATTTATCATACTGTATCAGTTATCTACAACTATACCAGGAATAACAATGTCACTACGATATCTGCGACGATCACAATCCTAGGTAGTGTGTGTAAGTGTGGAAAGAAACAAGGAGGAAGGAAAACTACAACAATGATACTCCACACAGCACACACTACAACAAGAAGAAAACCAATTAACAATTTTCCAGAAAACTAAAAAACCATTCTGCAGGGGACGGGGGACACCCTCTCCCATTCCCTTCCCCCATTATCTTAACGTGTGGACGCCCATGCACACAGGATGTTGTTTAAGATGTGTGGGCAGATCTGGCCACAAGAATTTACATGTTAAGGGAAATATCAGTCTCACAAAGGAAAGTCCTGAATAACCGTAGAGTCGCATACCAGACTAGCTATGACATTTCAAAGGCCAAAAATTAATACACATAAAGTACACAAAAGAATAACTCAACGTTTCGAATACTAAGCCTTTATCAAGCAACTGATCTTCATTGTCCTTATATAAAAGGTCTAAAGAAAGACGAAGGATTGACTTCAATGAGTCGTGTTTTACCCTATATGGTTCGGTCCCTCTTCGCAAAAATGGCACGTTCCCTGCCGAGAATATGGCACAAAACACGAACTACTTACCTCCGGCAACAATCCTAGGTGTCTCTAGATAAAATTCATCCGTGAACAAAATGGCGCGGTCCGGATTCTAATCTGTGATCTTCAGTAGTTCCCAACATAATGCTACCAGTGCCAAACCTGGACGCTGACATTAAAATGATAGAAGAAAACTAGTCACGATAGATATGAAGTGTCAACGCAGAATACTGGGAGTATCAAGAAGAGACAGATTTAGAAATGAAGACATCAGGAAAAAAGTGGGTACAACATCAGTGGTGAACTTCATCAAGAAACAACAAATTAAATATCTCTGCCACATAAGCAGATTACCAACAGACAGTGCGATTAAAAGATAAATGTTACTCTGATACAGTGGAGACTAAGCAAAAGACCGTCGACGTAGAAATTGGACCTCAGAGATAACAGAGGCAATGAAATCACTGTTCATGAAGCGCACACAAAATCCTGTTCTAGAAATCTCTTCTTATCTTGGTGCAGTGAGGTCAAACACGATTAGAGAAAATAAGAAGGAAGAAAGTAGAAAAAGACCTTCGGAACACAAGACAAAGCAGAGTGGGCATAACTTCATGCACCGAATACATCGAAAGACAACAAATGCAGTGGTTTGGACATTTAATGAGAATGAAATACAATCAACCACCAATAACAGCATACACTAAAAAGAGATCGGGTACTAGAGCTAAGGGAAGACCAAGAAAAGATGGATAGACAATATCAAAACCACACTACATAAACACGGATACAACACAACAAGGGCAACTCATCTAACCCTAGAACGCAAATTAAAGCTCCCATCCCTACGCTTAACGGCAAGAGTGGACAGCCAACTACATCTTCCACCTGGGAATAGAGAATAGACAACGGTTTAACCAATTAGCAACAGAGATTCTCTCTCTCTCCTCCCTCCCCTCCCTCCCCACCTCCTTCTAATCCACAGAAACATGTCATTATGTACATGCCGACTGGCGTAGACAATCATTTATCTTTACAATCGCATGTCATGTGTAATGGCTTCCTTATTGTACTTCTTCGAACGTTCCATATCGACCACTTGTTAACCACTTTATGTGATGTGTATGTGATCTGAGCATAAGAGCGATTGTACGATGTGTCAGTTATACGCCTACAAGTAGGCCAGCACATTCGATTTCTGCGGTGCTTTTTATTTACTAGGGTAGCATCCTCAGGGCCTACATCAGTCGCCTCTTACGACATGCATTGTAGGTTGCAGTGGTACTATTCTTTCTTCCTTGCGGTCCCCGGCACCAGACGGGTTAATGGCTTCCAACTCTGATGTTGACATTTTTGAAGTTCCATGCCATGAAGTTTTTTGTCTAGATTTTTCCCTCTCTGTTGTCTTTTGTCTCTCCACTCTCCCTTGATTTTGCCGGTTGGTACACTACGTTAGTATTCACTCTTTGGGAATATAAAGAGACACGAAGGGCTGGAGAAGACCATCATGGAAGGAGGCATACCGGCAAAGAGGAAGATCACGGAGAAGATGGACTCAGGATGTAACCGATGGTCTCAGGATGTAACCGATGGTTTGAGCATGACGGCTGCAGAGGCGGAACATCTGGCACATGAGAGAGAAATTCTGAAGGACTGCTAGGTTGACAAAGTTCTGCTCCTCTTCTTCTTCTTATTCAGTGATCTCTTGTCATACGCTTAATTTACTGTGGACCGGGGACTGCCTAGAGTAGTTGATAGTAGCTCGGCCTGCTAGCTGTGAGACGCCTCATAGCTCGGGTTCGAACCTATTGTCCGGCATTTGTTCGAGTCCCCTGGTCTTACTCAGGACGATAACGTGAGTACCTCTGAAGTCGGAGAAAATCTGCCTGTATGGCGAGGGAATACTAATTACGAGTACATTGAGCACACGGCTGCCTGTGTAAAGTAATTTACAATGTGCACGCTGCTGCCATTGTAAGAAATTGGAAAAACATATTTTCACGCAAAAATCAGTTTCAGAGATGGAACTTCGTTTGAGTTGAAAGCGGACGAAAAAACAAAAAAACTGTGGACCACGCACTGTGTAGTCAGTTTCAGATCTGTCAGGTTTTCACAAAGCTTAGTTTTTAGGTCGACTTGGTGAGGCTACATGTTTTAAAAAAAATAATTATCTGTGACTTCCATACATTTTGTTTGTATATGTCTTGTCCACGACAACATTCGTTCATATGTCAGCATTGGCTACATATAACACATAAATATAGCTCTCGATAAAAATAACAGGATGAGGGCATCTCTGTGGTCTTTGCCTTGTTTTTCGAAGTTCGTGGGTTCGAATCGGGTCCGCTCCGTTCTCTTCATAAGTGCATTATTTTCAGAAACCTCTTGGATTGTTGCCGGAGATAGAGAGTTTGTGTTTTGTGCAATACTTTCAGCAGATATAGTGTTATTTAAGTAGAGAGGGACCGAGCTATATGGGGTAAATCCCGCTACAATGAAGTCAATCCTTCGGTTTTAGAACTTTGAAACATAGGATTGTATTACATAGTAAAGTGGTCAACAAAGTGTGTTCTGTGTCTGGTTCTGTATCCAAGAGAGTTTGAGTCGTCAAGTCATTTTTAGGAAGGGTGAGAAGTGAAAATAGTATCCGTCTGATGACTTGAATAATACACAAGTTGACCCACAGCCAACTCTAGATAACTAGACCAGACAACTGACCGAGGAATCCCTGACCTAGATCAGAGAAGGGGGCTGGAAAATATAGATGTATGATAGAACACTGCAAGTTTTTTTGCAATTTTACTCAATTCTGTGAGTATATGGTTATTTATTGGTGACAAATATTCATAAGATTGATATTCTTCATTGTTAAACTTAACTTGTTGCATAATATAACTTTGATTTAGCATTTTGTGTTGATTTCAACATGAATTCGTCTATATACACAAATACTGGAATGTGAGGTCACGTGATGTAGTTGTGGTCTGCTTTCCCATAAATCTTGCCTGAGTCTTCGGACCATAAGTTTATAGTTGGCTTAGGGGCCTACGAAACCAATGTGCAACGTATACACATTCTTGACAAATATCAAACATATCACAAAGAGTCAGTGGCGGCTCGTCATTAAGGGCCAGTGGGGCCGGACCCCATCAAAAATCATGTATAACTAATATGTAAATACGAATATATAACCTAACCCAAAACCATGATTTTTCCAAAATATTTGCTTGGCCCCACCAACAAAAATGATTACGAGCCGCCACTGCAAAGAGTGATTACAATTGGTGGTAAAGAACGAACGCAAAGAAGATGTATAGTTGGCTCTCGTCAACCCCCCTCCTTCCAGTGGTGTATACCGGGAAACATTGTCCGCGAGGTTGAAGGCTAACAGAGCTCTGACTCGCCTATGAAGATAGACTTCCTTAGGTAAGGTTTTTGTGTGTTTTGTTCCTACTACGTCAGGCAAAAATGTGAATAAAAAGAATGAAGAAACCGAATGTGATGGCCTGCAGGTCCGTATGCGACTAAGTGGCACAAAATACTCACGCTCTAATGAGAAAATTATAAAAAGTGGTTTAACAAGTTGTTGATGTAGTGCAGCGTTTCCAAAGTGGGCGTACCGCCCCCAGTGGGCGCCGAAGCCTTCCAGGGGGGCGATAGTGGGTACAGAAGTACTTGGGAGGAGTTTTTTCGTGATTTTGCGATTGAATAATCATTTAAAATTTGAATTTTGCATTTTAATTCATCTTATGCCCATCTTACATGATCCATTTTTCATCAATTTTCTATTTCATGTATATAATCGTTTGAAAACTGACCATGTATGACAGAAATATATATCAATTTTCTATGTCAAAGTGAAAGTAGAGCATGTATATATACATATAAGGGGTGTGTGGTGGCAAGCTATTATAATGGGGAGGGGCGTTGCAAAGTTTATGTCGTGCAAAGTGGGCGGTGGGCCGAAAAAGTTTGGGAATCTATGATGTAGTGTGAAAGAAGAAGAAGAAGGAGAAGAAGAGTAACGCCCTTAGTTTGGCCAGTTTGCTTCCTGACCTGGACGTGTTAACATCACTGTATCTGCTGACATGCGATAGAATAATAAAATGGTGGATCTATATTGCGAGGTGGTTAAGACGTTTGCATGTCGTTCTGAAGGTTTTGCGTTCGAATCCGGACCGAGCCACATTTGCAATATTTTCATGAGATCCTTAGGATCGTTGCCGGAACTACGGAGTTCGTGCTTTGTGCAACACTCTGGTTAGATGGTGTGTCATTTCTGCATAAAGGGACCGGGGCAAATGGGGAAACCCAGTGCAATGAAGTGAATCCTTTATCTTTAGACACTTTCAAAGAGTAAAGCCTAAGTGGTCGGTGTCAATTGTGTCCCAGCTACTACTTTTCTTTCTCATCGGTTGCACTAGTATCAGTGGCGGCTCGTCATTAAGGGCCATTGGGGCCGGGCCCACCAAAAATAAAGTGTAACGTGTACTTATTACTTTATAAATTAAAATATAACTTAACCTAAAAAACATGATTTTTCCGAAAATTTGTGTCTGGCCCCACCAACAAAAATGAGCACGAGCCGCCACTGACTAGTATTATCAATTTCGAAACCTCTTTGTTTTGTTTTTTTTAAAAAAAATGTGACATGGAACATTTGAGCTAAAGTACGCCGTGCTATGTTTACAGAAACGTTGCGGTAAATGTCCTTTTTGAGTGCCCAGAATATGCTATTTCATCATGCATAATTTTCTTGCTCGCTCACCCTGTTGTTTCATAATATTAGATTTGTAGAAATTAATTTGTGCATTTTTAATATCGCAATTTTTAGCTCAGGCAACATATCTGAAGTTGGAGAAGGCACACCTGTATGACAGGAGACACTAATAATAGGTAAACCAGGCCTTCACGCAAAAGTCAGTCATAAACGCCACACCAGGCACCATGACTACCCCTAAATTCAAAGCGGGCGAACGCAAGAAAAAGAAGAAGAAGCTCAGGCAATGGCTCTTATAATACTCGTATTGACTGCCAATGTCTCTTAATTGCTGGCATTGTGAACACGGAAAGCTCCATCCTTTTCGTCCATCTCCTATAGACGTCCGATCGCAGAAGGACAATATCTAACCTCCAAGCTAGAACGACCACCCACTAGCAACCATATGAAAAATCGTGGCATATCCCAAAGGACGTAGCCATCAACCACAGTAAACAAGTCGTTGATTTTCTAGGCACCACTTATACGTTCAGTAGTTTGCCATTGCTTTCTGAACGGGTGGCGCCATCGTCCTTTGTTAAAATCAACGGAAACAATTTGCAAGCAAATTGTCCGCAGCGTGATTCGAACTCAGAACGTCGGGGTTAATAGACAGAGTCACTAACCCCTAGGCCACAGACGCCACAGCACATTTTGTAATTAACTAAAGGAAAGAAAGAAATGTTAAATTTAATACGTCTTTAAAAACAACATCCCTGCGTCTTTCATTGTTGTTGCTCAACACTTTATCTACAACATCACCATTTCTTTTTTTTTTTTTTTATCACCATGTCTTAATTTGCTCTTGTTAACGCGTTGTATACAACATCCCAGTGGCGGCTCGTCATTAGGGCCTAGTGGGGCCGGACCTCACCAAACATAATGTGTAACGTGCATTTATTATTTTATAATTAAAATCAGTGGCGGCTCGTGATCATTTTTGTTGGTGGGACCAGACATAAATTTTCGGAAGAATCATGGTTTCGGTTAGGATATATTTTAATGTATAAAATAATTTAAAAAAACACGTTACACCTTATTTTTAGTGGGGCCCGGCCCCACTGGCCCTTAATGGCGAGCCGCCACTGATTAAAATATAACCTAACCCAAAACCATGATTTTCGAAAATTTTTGTCTGGTCCAACCAATAAAAGTAATCACGAGCCGCCACTGCAACATCCCCATGTCTTAATTTGCTCTTGCTAACACGTTGTATACAACATCCCCATGTCTTAATTTACTCTTGCTAACGCGTTGTATACAACATCCCCATGTCTTAATTTACTCTTGCTAACACGTTGTATACAACATCCCCATGCCTTAATTTACTCTTGCTAACGCGTTGTATACAACATCCCCATGTCTTAATTTACTCTTGCTAACACGTTGTATACAACATCCCCATGTCTTAATTTACTCTTGCTAACACGTTGTATACTTCTTCTTTGTGTTCGTTCTTTACAACCAATTTTAATCACTCTTTGTGATATGTTTGATCTTTGCCCAGAACGTGTATACGTTGCACATTGGTTTGCAGGCCCCTAAACGCATAGACTTCTACACGTTTAGGACATGTGCATCCGATTTCAGCCAAACGTTGTATACAACATCCCCATGTCTTAATTTACTCTTGCTAACGCGTTGTATACAACATCCCCATGCCTTAATTTGCTCTTGCTAACGAGTTGTATACAACATCCCCATGTCTTAATTTACTCTTGCTAACGAGTTGTATACAACATCCCCATGTCTTAATTTACTCTTGCTAACGAGTTGTATACAACATCCCCATGCCTTAATTTACTCTTGCTAACGAGTTGTATACAACATCCCCATGCCTTAATTTACTCTTGCTAACGAGTTGTATACAACATCCCCATGCCTTAATTTACTCTTGCTAACGAGTTGTATACAACATCCCCATGCCTTAATTTACTCTTGCTAACGAGTTGTATACAACATCCCCATGCCTTAATTTACTCTTGCTAACGAGTTGTATACAACATCCCCATGCCTTAATTTACTCTTGCTAACGAGTTGTATACAACATCCCCATGCCTTAATTTACTCTTGCTAACGAGTTGTATACAACATCCCCATGCCTTAATTTGCTCTTGCTAACGAGTTGTATACAACATCCCCATGCCTTAATTTACTCTTGCTAACGAGTTGTATACAACATCCCCATGCCTTAATTTACTGTTGCTAACGAGTTGTATACAACATCCCCATGCCTTAATTTACTCTTGCTAACGAGTTGTATACAACATCCCCATGCCTTAATTTACTCTTGCTAACGAGTTGTATACAACATCCCCATGCCTTAATTTACTCTTGCTAACGAGTTGTATACAACATCCCCATGCCTTAATTTACTCTTGCTAACGAGTTGTATACAACATCCCCATGCCTTAATTTACTCTTGCTAACGAGTTGTATACAACATCCCCATGCCTTAATTTACTCTTGCTAACGAGTTGTATACAACATCCCCATGCCTTAATTTACTCTTGCTAACGAGTTGTATACAACATCCCCATGCCTTAATTTACTCTTGCTAACGAGTTGTATACAACATCCCCATGCCTTAATTTACTCTTGCTAACGAGTTGTATACAACATCCCCATGCCTTAATTTACTCTTGCTAACGAGTTGTATACAACATCCCCATGCCTTAATTTACTCTTGCTAACGAGTTGTATACAACATCCCCATGCCTTAATTTACTGTTGCTAACGAGTTGTATACAACATCCCCATGCCTTAATTTACTCTTGCTAACGAGTTGTATACAACATCCCCATGCCTTAATTTACTCTTGCTAACGAGTTGTATACAACATCCCCATGCCTTAATTTACTCTTGCTAACGAGTTGTATACAACATCCCCATGCCTTAATTTACTCTTGCTAACGAGTTGTATACAACATCCCCATGCCTTAATTTACTCTTGCTAACGAGTTGTATACAACATCCCCATGTCTTTTATAGCCATTGTTCAACACTGTCTACAACAGCACCATTTCTTATACTGCGGTTACTAACTCTGTGTCTAAAACAGGGGTTCCCAACGATATTGCTTCTGAGGATCGCAGATATGGCTGGAAGTTTTCATCAATCAAGACTGTAGTTTAGTTAAGACCCTACGCTCAAAGTTCTAAGCAGCGAAATGATATGCCTTCATGAATCTAGTCAGAAGATCTTCGGGATCCCACAATATCTCTTTATTTCAGTTGTTATCAGAAGGTCTTCGCCGGTGACCCCCAATATTTCTTCAATCCATTTGTTATCAGAAGGTCTTCGCCGGTGCACCCCGCCCCCAATATTTCTTTAATCCATTTGTTATCAGAAGGTCTTCGCCGGTGCGCCACAATACTTCTTCCAGATTAGTTTCACGGGGTTATATTTGAGACCTCAAATCATCGAGAAGGGACATGTTGTTCATGAGTCTATTTGCCATTTTGGCATGTACAGTTATCATTTTGTGCAGCTTTCAGTTTATGGAGATGATCTTGCAATCTGTAGTATCATGTAGTTAGTCTAAAAATTGTAGTTGGTTGATTTATATCCAACTTTAGCATGAGACCTTGTGGATTATTTCTGCATTTTCTATGACCTCGTACACATCTGGTGGCGTCTGTGGCGTAGGGGATAGTGACTCGGTCTATTAACCCCGACGTTCTGAGTTCAAATCACGCTGCGGACAATTTGGTTGCAAATTGTTTCGCGTGGATTTTACAAAAAGGACGATGGCGCCACCCGTTCAGAAAGCAATGGTAAACTACTGAACGTAATAATGCCTAGAAAAATCACAAACGGCGTTAAAAAGCTGGGGTTGATTCACAAAGTCCTGTAAAGGATATGCAACTAACTTTACTTAACCGCCCGAGTGGTTACCGGGGCCCAAATTTGGGGTGTAAAGAATAGAACCACTGTTACCTGCCACGCATGTCGTAAGAGGCGACTAAGGGGGTTTGGCCGAAATCGGATGCACATAGAAGTCTGTGCGTTTAGGGATGCCAATGTGCAACGTATACACGTTCTTGGCAAATATCAAACATATCACAAAGAGTGATTAAAATTGGTCGTAAAGAACGAACGAGAAGAAGAAGAAGAACTTAACTAATACGCATCTATATATCCATTTCATAAGTGTTTTTCGCCCGAGTGGTTACCGGGCCCAAATTTGGGGTGTAAAGAATAGCACCACTGTTACCTGCCACACATGTCGTAAGAGGCGACTAAGGAGGTTTGGCTGAAATCGGATGCACATGTCCTAAACGTATAGAAGTCTATGCATTTAGGAGCCTACCAAACCAATGTGCAACGTATACACGTTCTTGGCAAAGATCAAACATATCACAAAGAGTGATTAAAATTGGTTGTAAAGAACGAACGCGAAGAAGAAGAAGAATAAGTGTTTTTGTTTCCCTCGATGAGATTTTGAGTGACGATGTAAAGAGGTCATGTGACTTCCTGTACTTACACTTATCTCTTCCCTCTTATCCTATCTGACATGTTTTTCAGTTCAAAAAGTTATCAGAAACGGAAGTCCTGAACGGACACGACACAACTAACCCCACTAGAAAACAAATGCGAACAATCTCAATAGCTCTTATCTCTTTCTCAACCTACACCACTCGAAATTCTGCTTGTCTTGTCAATTTAAGAAGGTCAATGCAGAGTTAACATTGAAGTTTTCTTCCGAAAAGATAGGAGTAAATAAAGTTGATGTTTTTACATTTTTAGACATCAACGTTTCTACGTACATGAGTCAGCTCTGCAAGTTTCCCATGGAAAATCAGATCTTCCTTCCTCTCGTTCGCTTGAAATTTGTCTATATATTCAATGTTGTCTCTTGTATGAACTTCACTGTCTTTTGTAGCTCACACAGAGGTCCGTGTAGTTTTCTGTCGAGTGTTGTTTCGTTAGGCCAGTGAGTTTGCCTCAGTGTATCATATTCAGGGCAGTCTTGAAGTATGTGCTCTGCAGTCTGGTGTGCTTATCCACATGTACACATGGCTGAATTGCCAATCTTGAATGTTGTATACATGTGGCTGCGGCGATTGTGTCCTGTTCTAAGGTTCAGAATGACAATTTGTTCCAATCTGCTCCTATTGTAGTAACCGTCTTGTGTGGTATTTCTCATTGATTTAATCATCCTTTTCTTTTGGTGGTAGGTAACTGGCACATCCGGTTGCTCTCCTGCAGCACTTTCCTTGGCCAATTGGTCTGCTGTTTCATTTTCTGGTATTCCAAAGTGAGAGGGTATCCACTCAGAGCAAGACGACCCTGCGCTGCTTGGACAATTTAGACAGTAGTGTCTGTAGACTTGGCAATTTTCTGGACTGGAGTGCTTGGAGTGCTGATTTTGAATATCAGATATAAAAAGAGGACATCAAGACGAACGACTGACTTGTACATTCTGTCGGTGCAGCCCGAAAAGAACAACATACCAACTATGCAAAGAGATTGATTTATCAACATCAAACTAGTGTTCTGGGCCGCTGGACGCTGATGAATTTGCTGAGCCGGAGATCGGAGCACCAATGGACGTGTCCGGAATGCAAAGATGATGTTCCTCATATAACTGATAACTTATTCTGTTTCGTATTCCATTGCGTAACAGTTTGAGTAGTAGACCTTCTTTCCGTACTTGTTTCGAAAGTCGTCTTGGACATGTCAAAGTATACTGTGGGGATTTTCTTCTTGTGAACCATTTTCTATATCCTGTGTGAGGTACGCTATTTGGTCATTAGTGCATCTATGCTGCCTGTAGCTCGTCTGGATCGGATTCAATTTGTGGTTGCATTCTCTCTCTCTCTCTCTCACGATCACCTCCCAGACCAATGTACCAGACCTCCCCATAAATTATATTCATGTAGAAATCTTCTTCTTCTTTGCGTTCGTTCTTTACGACCAATTTTAATCACTCTTTGTGATATGTTTAATCTTTGCCAAGAACGTGTATACGTTGCACATTGGTTTGGTGGGCCCCTAAATGCATAGATTTCTACAAGTTTAGGACATGTGCATCCGATTTCAGCCAAACCTCATTAGACGCCTCTTACGACATGCATGGCAGGTAACAGTGGTTCTATTCTTTACACCCCAAATTTGAGCCTCGGTAACCACTCGGGCGATGTGGAAATCTGATTCGTGCAGCCTTAGCATTGGCGTGTATTACGTCGCATCTCCAACACCATTTGGTGCTCTGGTGCTTATCCTTCGGCGATGTGTCCGGTTTCAGCCAGCGTTTACTCGGTTCGCTCTCCGTTCTGTAGCCATCTAGTGTGTTTTAAGGTGTGGGGTAGCTAGACCCACCCCTAACCTCCTTAGTCGCCTCTTACGACATCCGGGCAGGTAACAGTGGTTCTATTCTTTGCACCCCAATTTGGGCCGCTGTAACCACTCGGGCGGTTGTATTCTAAAACCACTAGAGTCTAATGGTTATCATTCTCTCCATCAGTTGTGCGGTACAAAGAAGAAGAAGACTTAAATGTACAGGATTTTTACATCATATGACTCAGTCCCTCTCTCCACAGAACTTGTATGCCACCACAGGATTTTTACTTCATATGACTCAGTCCCTCTCTGCACAGAACTTGTATGCCACCACAGGATTTTTACTTCATATGACTCAGTCCCTCTCTGCACAGAAATGGTACGCCACCACAGGATTTTTACTTCATATGACTCAGTCCCTCTCTGCACAGAAATGGTACGCCACCACAGGATTTTTACTTCATATGACTCAGTCCCTCTCTGCACAGAACTTGTATGCCACCACAGGATTTTTACTTCATATGACTCAGTCCCTCTCTGCACAGAAATGGTACGCCACCCGCCGAAAGTATCGCACAAAGCATGAACTTCACAGCTCCGGCAACAATCAAATGTATCTCCTGAAAAAAGCACTGGTTGACATAACAGCGCGGTTCGGATTCGAACTCATCTCTTTCGGAACGCAAGTTAACAGCTCAAACATTTAGCCACAGAGACCATCAAACACTTAGCCACAGAGACCATCAAACACTAGCACAGGACCATCAAACACTTAGCCACAGAGACCATCAAACACTTAGCCACAGAGACCATCAAACACTTAGCCACAGAGACCATCAAACACTTAGCCACAGAGACCATCAAACACTTAGCCACAGAGACCATCAAACACTTAGCCACAGAGACCATCAAACACTTAGCCACAGAGACCATCAAACACTTAGCCACAGAGACCATCAAACACTTAGCCACAGAGACCATCAAACACTTAGCCACAGAGACCATCAAACACTTAGCCACAGAGACCATCAAACACTTAGCCACAGAGACCATCAAACACTTAGCCACAGAGACCATCAAACACTTAGCCACAGAGACCATCAAACACTTAGCCACAGAGACCATCAAACACTTAGCCACAGAGACCATCAAACACTTAGCCACAGAGACCATCAAACACTTAGCCACAGAGACCATCAAACACTTAGCCACAGAGACCATCAAACACTTAGCCACAGAGACCATCAAACCTAGCAAAGGACCATCAGAGAGCCATCAAACACTTAGCCACAGAGACCATCAAACACTTAGCCACAGAGACCATCAAACACTTAGCCACAGAGACCATCAAACACTTAGCCACAGAGACCATCAAACACTTAGCCACAGAGACCATCAAACACTTAGCCACAGAGACCATCAAACACTTAGCCACAGAGACCATCAAACACTTAGCCACAGAGACCATCAAAAAATCAGATCTAATATTATTAAAGGTTCTTCTTCTTCGAAAGCTCCATATCGACTACTTGTTAACCACTCTGTGTGATTTGTATGTCATCCGAGCCTAATAGCGATTGTACGTTGTGCCAGTTATGCGCCTACAAGTAGGCCAGCACATCCGATTTCTGCTACGCTTTTTATTTACTAGATAGCTTTCATAGGTCCTACATCAGTCGCCTCTTACGACATACATTATAGGTCGCAGTGGTAGTATTCAGTGGCGGCTCGGCATTAAGGGCCAGTGGGGGCGAGCCCCACCAAAATAATGTGTAACGTGTATTTATTATCTTATAAATTAAAATGTAACAACCCAAAACGATGATGTTTTCGAAAATTGTTGCTTGTCCTACCAACAAAAATACTCACTAGCCGCCACTGGTAGTATTATTGGTTTCCTTTGAGGGCCCCGGCACCACAAAGAGTAATTTAACAAGTGTTCAATATGGAGCGTTCGAAAAAGAAGAAGAAGAGGAGTCGCTCTACCCTGTTGGAGATATATCAAAGGAGATCGGAACACCTAAGGACATGTTCGAAACGCAATTAAGATATTCCGTACTGAAACGGAGTTTGTGCTCCTTCAAAGTTTTAAGCTGACTCAAACCACCCCACCCTGCATATCTTTAATGTTTGTTCCAAATTGTACACGCAGTTAAGAGGTTGGAGTACTTTGGGAGTGCGTAATGACGACAGTACAATCAAGAAGGTACAGCTATCTATCTCCGTGCAAACACTCCTCAGTCCCCAATTATGACTGTACATTCACACCTTGTTTACTGACATATGGAAGAGAAGTTATCTAAGAATGAATTGAGCTGATCCTCTCCCATTCCAGTACTAAGGCCTAGTATTCTCTCTTGTGCCTTTTTAACCCCGATTAGGACATAAGCTTTCAACCAAATCATATCAAGTTTTCATATCTTTAGTTATCTCACGTAGCCGCCCGAGTGGTTACCGGGGCCCAAATTTGGGGTACAAAGAACAGAACCACTGTTAACAGCCACGCATGTCGTAAGAGGCGACTAAGGGGTTTGGCTGAAATCGGATGCACATGTCTTAAGCGTGTAGAAGTCTATGCGTTTAGGGGCGTACCGAACCAATGTGCAACGTATACACGTTCTTGGCAAAGATCAAACATATCACAAAAAGTGATTAAAATTGGTGGTAAAGAACAAACGCAAAGAAGAAGAAGATGTCACGTAGTTACCTCCAGCTCTTGTTTACATCGTTAATGTTTGCCTCCGTATCTCTTCTCCATAGATTTCTAGGCGCCCCTCTCTTTCGCCTTCCTTGTGTATTCCACGAGAGGACCCTACGTGATATGTTCCCTTCGATTTTCTCAAAGTGTGTTATATCCTCCGTCAGCGTCTTTTCTTCTCATTTTAGTTCCCTGGAATCTATCTTGTTCTCTCCATAAGCTCCTAATTTCTGATACTATCATACCATTTCAGTCCATCTATTCTCTGAAGACACTGGTTGGTGAGTGCTTGCAGTTAATGAGTTATTATTTTAGACATTCTGCGTGTTGTCTAATATTGCGTTGTCTCTTTTATCATAGTTCGCCATGGACATGCTAACATTATAAACAGAATATTATTCAATATTTGTTAGATTAAATTGATGATCTTTGAGACTTGTTCAATGACAGCTCACAAAATGAAACCAAAATTATGACAAAAGCAGAATTTAAGAAAAACAGAGAGAAGATGTAACACATTAATATATTATACGCCCGTATGGTGCCAGGGCCCGCAAGGAAGCAAAGAATAGTACCACTGCAACCTACAATGCATGTCGTAAGAGGCGACTGACGTAGGCCCTAGGGGTGCTACCTAGTAAATAAAAAAGGCGCAGAAATCGGATGTGCTGGCCTACTTGTAAGGTGCATAACTGGCATAACGTACAATCGCTCTTAGGCTCAGATCACATACAAATCACAAAGAGTGGTTGACAAGTGGTCGATATGGAGCGTTCAAAGAAGAAGGAGAATATATTATGAAATAGAATGATAGAAACTAGACGAACAAAAACATATTTAAAGAAAAAGAAATGCATTGCACGACTCTGTCAATCATTACGTCTTTTAATGAGACTATCCACCTGGCATACCGTTTGGATAGTGCTGTGTTTTCGACAAGCATTTGACGAACCTAAACATTTTCTCTGTCTCTCTGTTTCTCTTTCTCTGTTTTGCTATTTAAACCCTGGTCGGCGCATAGGCACTAAATATAATAATACCAAGTTTGTCAAACTTCACCACTTTCCAGCTCTTCCTTACATTGTTCACCTCTACATAGAAATCTCGTCTCCATGTTTCACGAGTCTAAAGGAGAAGGATTAACTTCAATGCACTGGGATTTACCACGTGTGTCTCGGCCCCTCTCTCATTTTATTTACTAAGGTAGCTTCCCTAGGTTCTACATCAATCGCCTCTTACGACATGCCTTGTATGTCGCAGTAGTATTATTCTGTTCTTCTCTAGCTCACTCTGGCCCCGCACGAACTACATAGCTTCTAACTCCGCCCATTCTGATGTATGAAATAGTGCTCTGATGTTTAACCTAACAAATTTATAATAAATTTTGTTTCTTCTTCTTCTTCTTCTTCGACCACTTGTCAACTACTCTGTGTGATTTGTATGTGATCTGAGCCTAAGAGCGATTGTACGTTGTGTCAGTTATGCACCCCTGAGTAGGCCAGCACATCCGATTTCTGCTACGCTTTTTATTTACTAGGGTAGCAACCCTAGTGCCTACATCAGTCGCCTCTTACGACATGCATTGTAGGTTGCAGTGGTACTATTCTTTGCTTCCCTTGTGGGTCCCAGCACCACACGAGCGAAATTTTGTTTAAACATCTTTCATTAAAATTCAACTGTTAAAAAATAAAACAGCGCAGCACAGAATCTTGGTTCTAGTGTTTCTTGTACTTTTAAGTCACACAACACACGTCTCAGACATTTTGAAAAAAAATATGAATAAAGGAGAAAGTAGTAACAAAGCTGGCACGCTAGCAATTAGAAATCCAAATAAAAACTAGCTGAAACGGACAAAGAAAATGCTGACGCGTTGGTCAGATATTTTTATGCTGTCAGCTCCAAGTCTAGCACAAGGAAAGAAGAAATTAATCGATGATGGAACAAAAAAAAGAATGGAGGAATTAAGAACAATGAGATCTGATTCGGAACAAACTTTCTATATTAACCCTTTCCCGCCCGTGTATTGCCGGGGCTTGCAAGGGGAGCAAAGGGTAGTAACACTGCGACCTACAAGGCATGTTGTAAGAGGCGACTGAAGGAGGGGACTAGGGAAGCTAGCCTAGTAAATAAAAAGTGTTGCAGAAATTGGGTGTGCTGTTCTACTTGTATGCGCATACCTGGCTTAACGTACAATCGGGTTAGGCTCAGATCACATACGATCACAGCGAGTGGTTTAACAAGTGGTCGATATGGAACGTTCGAAGAAGAAGGTATTAACCCTTTCCATACCTTGAATCAGTGGCGGCTCGTGCTAATTTTTGTTGGTGGGGACAGACACAATTTTTTGGAAACATCATGGTTTTGGATTAGGTTATATTTTAATTTATAAAATAATAAATACACGTTACACATATTTTTGGTGCGGCCAGCCCCACTGACCCTTAATGACGAGTCGCCACTGCCTTGAATGTTACTGAGTTCTGACCAGAGCCAACTATAAACTACTGGGCCTTCGGGCTCAGGTAAGAATTATTGGAAATCAGACCCCAACTACACCACGTGACCTCGCATTCCAGTATTGGTGTATATAGACGAATTCATTTTAAAATCAACACAAAATGCTAACTCGAAGTCATATTATCCAACAAGTTAAGTTTAACAATAAGGAATATCAATATAATGAATATGTTTCACCAACAAATAACCATAGACTCACCGAATTGAGTAAAATTGCAAAAAGCGTGCAGTGTTCTATCAAACATCTGTATTTTCCAGATCCCTTTTCTTATCTAGGTCAGGGAATACCCGGCCAGTTGTCTGGCCTGTGCTAGAGCCAGGCTGTGGCTAGAGCCAGGCTGTGGTTCTGACCTCAATCGGGTTATGACGATTCTAATTTCTGCAGAAAACCAGTCACGACAAAGTTGAAGTGTCTACACAGAATGCTGGGAATATCAAGAAGAGACTGGTTTAAAAATGAAGACATTAAGAAAACAGTGGGTACAAAATCAGTACTTCATCAAGAAACAACAAATTAAATGGTTCATCCACATAAACAGATTACCACCAGACAGTGAACCTCAAAGAGCACTGTTACTCAGACACAGGGGATGCAATGCAAAAGGCTGTCCATGTAAAAAGTGAACCTCAGAGATCACAGAGAGACGAAAAATATTTATGACGTGCACACTAAAGCCCGTTCTAAAAATCTCTTCTTATCCTGAAGCAGTGAGGCAAAATATGAGTAGAGAAAAAAAAGAAGACTTTTTAACATAAAAGATTCTGAGTTGACGTTATTGACAGAAAGTATCACTTAATATACTATTCTACGGCTCAGTAGTAGAAGACTCAGATTAAAAAAGGGTTTAAAAGCCGAAGGATTGATTCATTGCACCGGGTTTTACCCCATACGGCTCGATCCCTCTCCGCAGAAATTGCATGCCACATGCCGAGAGTATTACACAAAGCACGAACTCCGTAGCTCCAGCAGCAATCCTAGGGGTCTCTGGAAAATACTGCACTCGTGAACAGAATCGCGCGGTCCGGACTCGAACCCACGACCTTCGACTCACAAGGTAAAGATCTTAGAAGAGTCCTTTAGGATGGGCATGGGAGAAGAATGGACAATAGCCACATACCACAACAAATGTTGTTTTGGGAACTTTCAGAAGGGAAGAGGGGTCAAGGGCGCAAGGAAGCAGCGCGCCAGGATTAGGAAGTGGCTCTAATCCCTGCTCTCACCTCCAAGTGGTGACCCTGGTAACAGACAGTAGTTCCGGTCTGGCTAAGAGGGCAGGTGCAGTGGGAGAACTAACTCTGGGGCAAGTAGAGATACAAAGGTAGTCATGCTTGATGGGATCCGCTCGCAACACAGGCGAGCGAACTTCTAGAGTGACTATTAATGCTCGCCTCTCCTGGCCGATGGAAAAAGCTAGAAGGATACATGTGGAACCTCGCGGGGCGGAACTCGGAGCCCGCGCATTCTCTCTCTTGAGGCACTACTCTTGAGCCGATGAGGATGCTGGGTGATCAGTTGGGCCGCACGTTGGTCCACATGGGTCAAAAGTCAAAACCACCGAGGGGACGTTGACCCGCGTGTGGCGAAATTCGAAGTCCGCGCATGCTCTCTCTTGATCCACCTCTCTAGAACCGATGAGCATGCTGGGTGCCGAGTTGAGTTTTATGTGGGCATCATGGGGTAAGATCCGGATTTTGCCCCTTCGAAATCGAACAGCCCAGTGGGAATTGACGGAAATGGTGAGGTAGGTACCAGGGCAGAGATTCTGCCTACGGCAAACGCGGTACTACGGCAAACGCGGCAGCGGCAAGCAGGGTGTGCGTCCTGCCCAAATTTACAGAACAACTGGAAAGCCCAGCAGAGGTAAAGCCAGTGCGCGTTTCCGCTCGCAGGGAACTACTGCTGCCTTCCAGTTTTGATTGGGGACAATCAAAGTCTAGCGGAGCAAACCGCAAACAAACCTGAACGGGCGGCAAACCAAGGTGTTCATTAAAACGACCGGTTTTGCTAGGCAGATGGCGTTCATAAGCCCGGGAGGGCAGGCCGTCTAAGGGTTGCTGCCCTGAAGAAAATGGCAACCCACTGCCTTGTGGGTTACGGCTGGGAACAGTCAAAGGCTAGCGGAGAGCGAACCGCACACAATAGCTGGCTGAAATCGAACACCCCACCGAAGGATAAGCAACTGTGCTCCAGTAGGTGCTGAAGGTTGGTGCACGTATATTACGTTCTGATGTTTTGGCTATTTATATATCACAATAGAATTATAAAAATGGGCCTTAGAACGATCGCGAGAGAGAGAGAGAGAAGGAAGAGGCACCAAGGCAGACCACTGCTCAGATCTAAGGATATTTGCAAGGCCTCAATGAAGAATTTTTCTTTCAGTATCAACAAATGGGAAAAACTAGTCGATGACCGAGTTATGTGGAAAACAACATTACTCAAAGGTGCAAAGAACTTTTTGAAAAGAGTCTTAGGGATGAACTGAAAGGCAAGAAAAACTAATTACCAAAACATGATTCAAACCACAAACTTTTTTTTTTTTTTCGATCCAGAGGCACTTGAGCTTTCAGCTCTTCGGCTCAGTGCCATGGACATCGTAACCCTTCGATTAGGTGCCACGAACACAGTAAATCTGGAGAACCTGTGACTTTTTCTGCCAGCCCCCTGAATTGAACCAGCGCTCACAGGGAGCTTGTCACCGGTCGTCCAACACGCCACAAACACGCTAGGCAGGCGGACTAGCTTTATTTCTTAGGGCACTCGTTGTCTAGCCCTACAACCTTCTGAAAAATGCCCGTCGCCCGTCTTCCCAGCGTGTTCGTAGCGCGTTGGACTACGGGTGACTATCCCTCTTTGTGTGCGGGTTCAATTCCACGGGATGGCAGAAAAAGCCACAGATTCCCCAGATTTACGGTGTTCGTGGCACCGAACCGAAGGGTTACGATGTCCATGGCACCGAGCCGAAGAGCTGAAAAGCTCAAGTGCTTCTGGATCGGAAAAAAAACACCCGTCTGAAGGGCTAGGCGATGAGTACCGTAAGAAAAAAGTGTTGATGGTTTGAGTCCTATGTTTTGTAATTTGTGACACTGTTCAACGCACTTTTTACGTCATCGCAACCAATGGGTGTTTCTTAGAGAGTTCTGCATACTAATTCCAGATCGTCCAGCTGCTCTGTCTTTGAGTCCAGTAAATTCGGTTTCTGGTGGTAGTTAATATGACCTTCATAATCCGGTCTATAGTCAGTAAGAACAACAATGGTATTTGGATGCGTCACTGTCGTACTTATGTTTATATTCCAAAAGTGTCTGTAAGGTTTTCCTTAACAAAAAAAAACCACAACTCTACATTTCATATGTTAAGAGATGTGTAGAAATTTAAATAAATCAAATCTGGAACCGAACTTAGAATATTTAAATTCCAATGCTTTCTTTCATGAAATATTGTCTAATATATTCAACGTTACAGCGTACACACTACTATCTTTTGCAGCTCACACAGAGATACGTGTAGTTTTATGTCGAGTGTTGTTTCGTTATGCCTGTGAGTTTGCCTCAGTAGGCTATATCATATTCAGGGCAGTCTTGAAGTATGTGCTTTGCAGTCTGATGTGCAGTCAACGTGCAATCGACTCCCTATCGACCACTTGTTAACAATTCTTTGTGATTTGTGTGTGATCTGAGCATAAGAGCGATTGCATGTTGTACCAGTTATGCGCGAACAAGTAGGGCCAGCACATCCGATTTCTGCGACGCTTTTTATTTGCTAGAGTAGCTTCCCTAGACCCTTACCTCAGTCACCTCATACGACATGCATTGTAGGTGGCAGTGTTACTATTCTTTGCTCCTCTTGCTAGCCCCGGCAACACACAGGCATTAACGATATAATACTAGTAGACCTCCTATCACAAAGTCTAGGGGCCAGACCTCCTCCGTAATTTTCCTTATCTACCTTAACCCCCATCGGACAATACACAAAAAGCTGACCATAACAACATACCTTGTAAGAGTATACACATAAAGATAGGAATCTTCTTCTGTATTCTCACTAGATTGGGACTTCGGATTCTCTAATAAAGGCAGCCGTCTGCCTCAGATTATCAGCCACGCCATACAGTTTGTATTCTGCGTTCTCACTAGATTGGGATTTCGGATTCTCTAATAAAGGCAGCCGTCTGCCTCAGATTATCAGCCACGCCATACAGTTTGTCTTGGGCGCTAGTGTAAGTGGGCCACCTCTTTCTTCTCAAGTTTGCATACTGGAGGCAGTTCTGTAGGATATAATTCCTATGATTTCTGCTTCCCCGTTTGTGCTGACTTCTTCCAGCAGTAAGTTTTGGCCACCCTCGTGATGGTAGGTCTGACATTCTCACTGAGTGGCTAAATCTCCGAGGCAGATTGGCAACCGTAGAATCCGTTATCCCATTCTTCACTGTGAGGGATCGTTGCACCATGTTATGCGCCTTACGGCCTGGTGCATCCGTTTTCTGCAAGTATTTGTTTCGGGTTAGCGTTCCCTAGCGGACACATACATCCGATTTCAGCCAAACCTCCTTAGTCGCCTTATTACAACATGCGTGGCAGGTAACAGTGGTTCTATTCTTTATACCCCAAATTTGGGCCCCGGTAACCACTCGGGCGCTAAAGATAGGAATGAATAAGTTCTTAATCTTACAGAAAGAACTTGATCACAATAAATCAGAAGATAGACATTAAAGGAGCACCTACAAGCCAGCAGGTCCTTATGTGGGCATATCAAATACACACATAGACACGTAGGAGTTAGCTGTATATTCTAGATAAAATACTTGTCACGCCTATAAACACATGTGGCCGCTGAGACTAACGCCTACATTCATAATATAGAATATGGCTTCGTTTACTTGCGTTTCTTCTATTTGAGTAAGCTGTTATCATTTACAACTTTACACACAGCGCGATTCGAAGAACATTCTACGCCGTACATTTCATAATAATTAGAGTCATGTGCTAGAAATTATTTTTTAATTTTATTTCTAAATGCAAAAGCTATCACGCACTAAAAGCGAATATTTAACTTACTCTTACTCTTCTTCTTCTTCTTCTTCTTTTGTCCTCACAATATTACCGGGTTGTTGCCCAGTATCGTGGTTTGCTGTTTTTGTCTTGTGCTGCTCTATTGACTTATGCGATAGTTATTTTGGCCTTTTGACAGGATATTTCTATCTATATTTTACGTGGTCTTCCTCAGTCTTCTTTCGTGGTCATTTACTCCAGGGGAGCTAGTATTCGTTCGCAGACGACTCGTACATTACCGTTTCTTACGTGTCAACCAGTAGCTTTTCATCGGACTTCGGTCAGGAGATGCGTACATTTTGTTCAGGGTTTTGGACCTGAGCTACTTTTCCGTGCCTGCACTAATACCACTAGCTGTAGCTCTCCCTAAATCTCTACCCGCTTAGCTAGACAGGTACCGTTATCTGTTACTAGGGTCACCACGTGGAGGTAGGGTAGAATCTTGATTAGTGCCAGCTCACTAATCCTGGCACGGCGTTGTCCCTATGCGCATTCGACCCCTTAGGCAGTATTAAGAAACATAGGAATATAGGGCGTTGAGTCCATGTACCATATAAAACGATTTTCTAGAGCAAATCGACTACAATCATCAGAGGAACATGATCGGATGACTGTGACCTGGATATTGCAAACTTCCAAATATTCAGTCCCATTGAAATGAGTGCCTACATATGCCACAGAGAGTTTGCCTAAACATGTGTAACGTAAATGTTTTTCCGCAAACGGTCACTAAGTTTTTTTGGTGGCCAGTTTCACCTATATATATATCTTATTACAACGTTTGCAATTGATGTCGTAGATTATGTTGCGGGACTCGCATGTAAAACCATCTTCAATAACAAAGGTTGCTTTATGAAAAGATAGAGTAAGGGTCTCTACGACACAAGCAAACCTTTATCATAG
The DNA here is from genome assembly GCA_020796225.1 of Arion vulgaris. Lineage (NCBI taxonomy): Eukaryota > Metazoa > Mollusca > Gastropoda > Stylommatophora > Arionidae > Arion > Arion vulgaris. Next base: position 29,658,799 of record CM036769.1, read on the forward strand.
CTGTAAAAAGTAAAATTTATGTATGTATAAACAATATATCTAATTCATCATCATCAAGCTGCTTGTCCCATCCGGAACTTGGCTCGAATGACAGCGCTCCTGAAAAACTCTATTCTGTGCAAGTTGACCGGTGTCAGCAGCAATCATTCTCAGATCGCCAATGACATCTTGCACCCATCATCTTCTAGGTCTTCCTCTCATTCTTCTTCCAGGCATCATTGCCTTCAAAATTATTTTCTCTAGGCACTCATATCGTTTGATGTGTCCGAAATAATTAATTTTCCTTGTTTTTAAGCTCTTTAATAGCCAACTATTTTTAATATCAAGCTGTTGTAGAACAGAAGCGTTTCTTATTTTCTCTGTACATGATATTTCTAGTACTATTCTGTTGCATTTGCATTCAATGGCATTTATGATATATATCTATATATATTAATATATCTAATTGTTCTCTGTATAATTGGATAGTATATATAAATGTCTACTATTACCTTGTAGTTTGATTGGGGACAATCAAAGGCTAGCGCGCCGAGTGGTTACCGGGGCCCAAATTTGGGGTGTAAAGAATAGAACCACTGTTACCCACTGTTACCTGCCATGCATGTCGTAAGAGGCGACTAAGGAGGTTTGGCTGAAATCGGATGCATGTGTCCTAAACGTGTAGAAGTATATGCGTTTAGGGGCCTAACAAACCAATGTGCAACGTATACACGTTCTTGGCAAAGATCAAACATATCACAAAGAGTGATTAAAATTGGTTGTAAAGAACGAACGCAAAGAAGAAAGGCTAGTGGAGCAAACCGTACGCAAAACTGGACGCACAGACAAACCAAGTAGTCCACAAAAAGACTGGTAACCTGGACAGATGACGCTCAACAACCCGAGAGGGAAGGTTGTCTAAGGGTCGCTACCCTAAAAGAAAATAGCAACCTGCTGCCTCGCAGGTCGGCTGGGGACAGTCCAAGGCTGACGGAGAGCGAACCAGTAAACGCTGGTTAAAACCGAACACATCGCCGAAGAATAAGCACCAGAGCTCCAAATGGCGCTAAAGATGAGACGAAATCCATCAATGCTAAGGCTGCATGAATCAGATTTCCACATGAATATGAATTTATGAGAAAATCTAGTACATCGGTCTGGGCGGTGATCGAGGATATATATATATATATATATATATATATATATATATATATATATATATATATGAATGTGATACCTACTACATACAACGTAAACACGTAAGCTTTGAGTGATAACAAATATGGTGTCATAGAGCCATTGAAGAAATCTGGAACATTCATGCCGTATAAAGAGTTAATATTTACACGACAAAACCAAACACGAGCAAATAACTCGTATTATTATTTGCAAAAATTCAATTTGTAGAGTTAGTTCCCATAGAAGAGGAACGCCTAACCCAGCGTTCAGGGGTCGATGGCTCCTTAAAGAAGAAATTAATAATAAATATTTTAAAATAAATTATTTTCGTGATTTTGCTATTGAATAATGATTTAAAATTTGAATTCTGCATTTTAATTCTATTATGGCCGTCTTTCACGATCTATTTTTTCAGGCCAATGATTTTTTCTGTCGGGCATAAAAATACTAACATGAACAGTTTCGTGGCGACTGCACAGTCATTAAACTTCTCACGCTTATGCTCCCTCGGTCGTTCAGCGGCCATAAAAAGGGCTATTACAGGAAGTAACGACATATTTTCTTTAAAAGTTCCTATAGTCAGTTGATAAATTCCATCGTTTATGTCCAAGCACAAGGTAGACCTAAGAAATAACAGAGGCGGTGAAAGGCGACACTATTTATGAAGCTCACACAAAAACCCGTTCTATAAATCTCTTCTTATTCTGACGTTGTGAGACAAAACAGGATTAAAGGAAAGGAAGGAGGAGATTAATGGATTATTTGATTTGGCCAGTAATGGCGGAATGCGGGAGGGCCATTCAGAATGAGGATTGTTGGATTCTGCACATGACTTTGCTAGTGCATTTCCACCATGTTTGGTTGGGTATTTTCCGGTTTCGTTTGCCGAGCTACTGAGTTAGTGCTTGAGCAATGAATGTTACATGGAATGCTTTTTGCTGTGTCAACCACGCGTTTGTTGTGTGCATTCAGTTCAGAAAATGGCGAACAGCGGTTATGATGAACCGACTCAATCTGCCGTATGCAGTGATATTGCGTGTGCAGAAAGCTGGATTTTTTTGCGATTGATGTTCCTTCGACATGAATTGCAATTCAAGTGATGAACAGTTTTGTGATGACACTTTAGCGACTGCCATATGCATTTATTTATGCGGTGCATGTTGCTTTCTGTGGCGGTACAGCCGTTTCATTCTGGAATTAGTTCACACAGTAGACAGTTTACAGCATTTCGTGTGATTTTCGTTGGCACAGGAACGGAGCAATTATGGGATGACCCGTTGCAGTTGGAACCGTGCATATGAACTATGAATAATCTTGGATTCTCCTCAAGGAGTTAATTCTTATTTCTGATGCTTATTGGCGGTTGATAGAAAATTACGGTATAAAAGCTTTGATATAAAAACAAGTAAAAGACCTCACATACCTGGGAGTATTTTTTCAGCAAATGGAAGAATAACTAATGAAATTCAACACAGATGCAACAAAGCAAATCAAATGTCCTTCTGTATGGAGCGGAGACATGGAGAACGACTAAGATGAACACCAAAAAGCTGCAGACATTCATCAATAGATGCCTACGCAGGATACTTCATTTGAGATGGTATGACAAGACCACAAACAGAGAACTGTGGGATAGGGCAGAACAACGGCAGGTAGAACAGGAGATAATGAGCAGAAAGTGGCGATGGATAGGACACACACTGAGGAAACCCCTGACAGCATCGTGAGACAGGCTCTCCGATGGAACCCCCAGGGCAATAGAAGTAAGGGAAAACCCAGAAACACCTGGAGACGGGAGTTAGAGATGGAATGCAAAAAAACGGGAGAGAGTGGCGAGATCTGGAAAAGATGGCCTTGGATAGGCGGGTTTGGAAGGCCTTGGTTGCAGACCTATGCTTCCCTAGGGGCGAAGGTTGAAGAAGAAGAAATCAAATGATAGGACAAATGGCGCCAATTTTAAAATGCAAACATGTCACCATGAACACAAAAAGAGCAATGTTCAACACAATCTTTCTACCCACATTATGCTACCAGTGCCAAACCTGGACACTGACAACAAATGATAGAAGAAAACTAGTCACACCAGAGATGAAGTGTCTACGCAGAATGCTGGGGTAACAAGAAGAGACCGGTTGAGAAATGAAGACATCAGGAAAAAGTGGGTACAACATCCGTACTAAACTTCATCAGAAACAACAAATTAAATGGTTCGGTCACATAAGCAGATTACCAACAGACAGTGCACATCAAAGAGCAATGCTGCTCCGATACAATGGATACAAAGCAAAAGGCAGACCACTCAAAAGATGGACCTCAGAGATAACAGAGGCGACGAAAGACACTATCTACGAAGCGCACACAAAGGCCCGTTTTAGAAATCTCTTCTTGACCTGACGCTGTGAGGCAAAGAGGATTGGAGAAAAGAAAGCTTTGATATAACCAAATAAAAAGACTCGTCCTTGGGTTGAAAAAAGCGTGTTTTGACTGAAATAGACTTCAACTCCTACATAACAAATACATGGAAATTGGAGACTACACAAAGCGCATTGTTATTACCAAGAAAAGACTTGATTATCAGGTTGAGAAAGGACTGTCTCGTAATCAAAAATCAGAATTCCTCTTACAACAAACATAATACGAGCAAACAGTCGATACCACACGTGATCTCGGCCCTCTCCTCCACCGGACACTGCAAAGTATTTCAAGTTATTCACACTCATAAACTTTATCATTACATTATCCATATAATTTGTTATCTCCATATTTTGTTAAAGTTATCGCATTAACAAAGTTATTTGAAATAAAGTTTCTTCTTCTTCGAACGCTCCATATCGACCACTTGTTAACCACTCTTTGTATGTGATCCGAGCCTAAGAGCGATTTACGCTGTGCCAGTTTTGCACCTACAAGCACGTACATCCCATTTCTGCAACGCTTTTTTATTTGCTAGGGTAGTTTCCATAGGCCTCTACCCAGGGGCGGCTCGTGATTGAGGGCCATTGGGGCCCGGCCCCACCAATAATCGAAAGGGAGAATAATTTTCCGGAATAGACAAATAATAGTAAATACTAAAAAAACATGATTTTTCCGAAAATTTGTGTCTGGCCCCACCAAGAAAACTGACCACGATCCGCCACTGCCTCTACCTAAGTCGCCTTCTACGACATGCCTTGTAGGTCGCAGTATTACTATTCTCTGCTCCCCTGAGAGCCCGGTAACACACAGGCTCGAAAGAAAGTTCAGAAAGAAGACTTGAAGTTTTACAAACAAAACTGGAAGAAATTTCAAAACTTTGTTAGAAGCAAGTTACTTACATACATGGCCGTCTACATACATTTTTCCAGGAGGGTCAAAATAAATTATAAACTGTTAGTTCTTAGTTTACTACCCGTTCTTATACTTTTTTATGATGCCGGTATAAATGCACGCTAATTCATTGAAGCCGAATTTAAAAAAAAATTGTAAATATTTTTTTAAATTTATTGTTATTTATTATATACTAGAGAACGTGAAAACGTTTATAAAACTATCAAGCACCACCAATCCTTCGATCGATGGGGCTCCTAGTTTTGGAGGGGTAGTGTTTTGCCATTTGGCTTTAATGAAGGCTCCCAACCTTCGGCTTCGATCAAGTGGGCACTAGTTCTGTAACACAGGCTAATACCTTTGTGAACCCAAAGATTGAGCCACGTGGCAGATATCAAGCGATACAGATACTGCACTTTGAACTTAGCCAAAAGGCCAAGAAGCGGAATAATCACATTATTAATAATAATAATTCCTCTCGTACCGTTATACGTTACATAGGGCCTGCAAGTAATTTCTCCATACCGCTCTATCCTGGGCAACTCGCCCAATCTCCTCCATGGAACTGAGACCGATATTTCCTGCCTCTCTCAGCAAAGTTCGTTTCAGGGTCACATTATTAGTAACGTAATATTGTTTTGTTAGATCAAAACTCTAATGACCATTTAATTTAGTATATATTTCTAATTAAGAAGTCTTAATTTGAGTGTCCTCTGTTTTGATAGAATTACATTATTATCATGGGCGTGTACATACGTTTTTTTCAGATTTCAATTGAGGCCTCTACGTATAGAAAGAAATATTAAGCTTCTTATAAATGTTTAAAAATAGCTATTCTGTAGCTCAAGCGCTAGTGAGCTCGATCACAAACCCAAGCGTACCATGCCTTGTAATCTATATGGGTATATGTTGTATGTATTCAAGTTATATTCCATTCTTATGCTTCTTAGTACTTTCTCTTCCCCTGCTTTGTAATCTATATGGGTATATGTTGTATGTATTCAAGTTATATTCCATTCTTATGCTTCTTAGTACTTTCTCTTCCCATGCCTTGTAATCTATATGGGTATATGTTGTATGTATTCATGTTATATTCCATTCTTATGCTTCTTAGTACTTTCTCTTCCCTGCTTTGTAATCTATATGGGTATATGTTGTATGTATTCAAGTTATATTCCATTCTTATGCTTCTTAGTACTTTCTCTTCCCCTGCTTTGTAATCTATATGGGTATATGTTGTATGTATTCATGTTATATTCCATTCTTATGCTTCTTAGTACTTTCTCTTCCCTGCTTTGTAATCTATATGGGTATATGTTGTATGTATTCAAGTTATATTCCATTCTTATGCTTCTTAGTACTTTCTCTTCCCATGCTTTGTAATCTATATGGGTATATGTTGTATGTATTCAAGTTATATTCCATTCTTATGCTTCTTAGTACTTTCTCTTCCCTGCTTTGTAATCTATATGGGTATATGTTGTATGTATTCATGTTATATTCCATTCTTATGCTTCTTAGTACTTTCTCTTCCCATGCTTTGTAATCTATATGGGTATATGTTGTATGTATTCAAGTTATATTCCATTCTTATGCTTCTTAGTACTTTCTCTTCCCTGCTTTGTAATCTATATGGGTATATGTTGTATGTATTCATGTTATATTCCATTCTTATGCTTCTTAGTACTTTCTCTTCCCTGCTTTGTAATCTATATGGGTATATGTTGTATGTATTCAAGTTATATATTTACTAGATTTTTCATTGTTTCTCTTCCGTTCTGTTTCTAGTTTTTATGTGTTATATTTATTTCGTTATTCGTTTTTGTTCCCAGATTTTCATTAGAAACGTTTGTATTTGGTCGTCCATTTGTTTTTTTAAATTTGTCACTCCTGTTGTTCGTTTTCTTGATAAAGGCCTTGTTGGTCGAAACGTTGCTGTATTTTGTCATTGTTTTTGTAATTTGTAAAACTACAGTACTTTGTGATTACGCGTTTTGCCAATCAAATAGTTTTACTGCAGTCTCATATATACTATGTATAACTATGTACTTGAGTTAATTTGTTCAAGTCATCAAGCTACAGTTTAGGAAAAAATATAGAGAAATGGCATGACCACAGAGCTGAACAAAGTGGAAAGAGTGTACCAGCCAATCTTGTTTGTCAGCAGTAAATATTCTCTGGATTGATAGGACCATCATCATTGCACTTCTGTGAATAGCCATGTGTCCTCCGATCTCTTTCTTACACAGGAAGATCTCGGCTGCAGTGCAAACTCCGTAGCACCGGCGAAGGTCCCAGATGTAAATTTGGAGATGAAGATATTTTTGTAGAAATAAAAAAATAAAAATTGCCCGAGTGGTTACCGGGCCCAAATTTGGGGTGTAAAGAATAGAACCACTGTTACCTTCCACGCATGTCGTAAGAGGCGACTAAGGAGGTTTGGCTGAAATCGGATGCATGTGTCCTAAACGTGTAGAAGTCTATGCGTTTAGGGCCTACCAAACCAATGTGCAACGTATACACATTCTTGGCAAAGATCAAACATATCACAAAGAGTGATTAAAATTGGTCGTAAAGAACGAACGCAAAGAAGAAGAAAAAAAAAATCTTTACTAATAAATTTTGCCAGGGCAGCAGCTTTCCAGCCTGTTCTTTTCGATTTTGACCTGCTAAGGGTTCTTTTACGTGCTGAAATTGAACACAGGACCTGCGTTTTATCATCTGTCTCTGTATCATAGGGCTAGGAACTCACAGGAATCTCTGGAAAAATATTCAGATGGCTCCACGAGGGCGCGAACCTGGTACCTTTGGCACAAGAGACGAGCTCCAGCATCTAACCTCTATGTGACAGAGACCCCATACAAATAAAAGAAATATTCCTAGATCTATAAACCAAGCTGCAGAGTCTTCTCTTCTGTAAGCTTTAGAACAAAGATGTCCTAAACTACATGTACAATACAGATATATACAGGAGAGCTGCAAACTTGACATGAGTTTTCTAAGGGCCTAAGCCCCAACCATGGTTAAAAAAGAGCATGAGAGAAAACCTTCAGCCTACAAGAGACGTAGGACCACTTGCTATAGCTAGAAAAACCGTCAAAATAGCTCAAAGGAGCTAAAATTCTTTTAAATCACACAAGGAAATCAATATGTGAGCAAAAACACACAATTTATCAGTGTCTTGAGTTATAGTTAACCATTCTACACACAACTTATCAGTGTCTTGAGTTATAGTTAACCATTCTACACACAACTTATCAGTGTCTTGAGTCATAGTTAACCATTCCACACACTCACAGAAACACAACTTATATCAGTGTCTTGATTTAATCCTTCTACACACTCTCAGAAATACTCACTTTCAAACTTTATTTAATGGCTCTAAGGGCAAAGGATAGACTTCATTACAGTTTCCCCATATGGCTCCTCCCTGGTCAGCAGAAATGAAACGCCATCTACCAAGAGTGCCGCACAAACTTCAGTATTAATCCTAGGATTCCCTAAAACTTGCTCATGTAACTTGGTTCGAACCCAAAACCTTCAGAATAATTATAGTCTAGCCACTTCCACGTTTTTTTTTCCTGATCCAGAAGCACTTGAGCTTGCAGCTCGATTCCATGGACATTGTAACTCTTCGGTTCGGTGCCACGAACACCGTAAATCTGGAGAACCTGTGACTTTTCTGCCAGCCGTTCACAGGCTGCTTTTCACCGTCGTCCAATGTGTTACGGACACTGGGCAGGCAGGAAACCACTTCGCCATAAAGACCCCTTATTAAAACACACAACATACTCACTTTCAAGGTATAAAAAACACAAGAAACCAGTTTCAATTTCACAATTGTAATCATTATTAAAAAAATAGAACAAATGTGACAAATTATGAAATTGACAAAGCAGATCAAGAGCAATCTGGACCAGACAGACCACTTTATGATTGAAGATTGACAAGAAATCAACTTCAGTGATTTTTGATGATAATGCTCCTCATATATATATTGATTGTCGTTGAGCGCTGCACTTTACTATAAATTCTGAGCCATCCAATTTTATGGTAATGACCCGTGGAGATTTTTGAGGATTAGCAATAGCAAGTGTCATGCATAGGACTAGATAGTTAATGCTGTTAGTGACAGGTAATAATTTCAGAAGTTAGAAGCACTTTCTGTGAACAATGGATGGGCCGGATTCATCGTACTCTTGTTTGGAGATCCACATCTGTTGGAAGGTGGACAGAGAAGCTAGGATGGAGCCTCCGATCCAGACAGAGTATTTACGTTCTGGGGGAGCAATGATTTTGATTTTCATTGTGGGTGGAGCAAGGGATGTGATTTCTTTCTGCATTCTGTCAGCAATGCCAGGGAACATTGTGGAACCTCCAGAAAGGACAGTGTTGGCATACAAGTCTTTACGGATATCAACATCACACTTCATGATGGAGTTGTAGGTGGTCTCATGTGTGCCAGCAGACTCCATACCAAGGAAAGATGGTTGGAACATAGCTTCAGGACACCTGAATCGCTCGTTGCCAATAGTGATGACCTGTCCATCAGGAAGCTCGTAACTCTTCTCCAAAGAAGATGAGGTGGAAGCAGTTTGCATCTCCTGCTCAAAGTCAAGAGCAACGTAGCAAAGCTTCTCCTTGATGTCACGAACGATTTCTCTCTCTGCAGTGGTGGTGAAGCTGTAGCCTCTCTCTGTGAGGATCTTCATCAGGTAATCTGTAAGGTCACGGCCAGCAAGGTCCAATCTCATGATGGCATGAGGAAGAGCATAACCTTCATAAATGGGAACAGTGTGTGTAACACCATCACCAGAATCCAACACAATACCAGTGGTACGACCTGAAGCATACAAGGAAAGCACAGCCTGGATGGCAACATACATGGCAGGTGTGTTGAAGGTCTCAAACATGATCTGTGTCATCTTTTCTCTGTTGGCCTTTGGATTGAGTGGAGCTTCTGTCAGCAGGACTGGATGTTCCTCAGGGGCAACTCTCAGCTCATTGTAGAAGGTGTGATGCCAGATCTTCTCCATGTCATCCCAGTTGGTGACAATACCATGTTCAATGGGATACTTGAGAGTAAGGATACCTCTCTTGGACTGAGCCTCATCACCAACATAGCTGTCTTTTTGTCCCATACCAACCATCACACCCTGAAAGTGAGAAATATATAAAACATTAAATTCAAAGAAATTAGAAAGTAAACTGCAGGTGCCTACCACTACCCTACTCTAGAGAAAGATTAAAACAGGCTGGGCTCTGAGACAATGGTTGGGGTCACTGAAGGTCTAGGCTGACAAAAATCATGTTTATTTTGGTGCCAGGGCATGCAGATGTAAGGGGAACTGAGTGTGCCACTAGACTTGCAGTTATGGCTGCTGTAAAAGTTGGTGAGCAATGGACCAGGCTGATAATCTGAACCTCAAGGTAGAGAGGACGTGTAAATAATGTAAGTAATAATGGCGAATCTACAACCCTAACCAGACTGCAAGTCAAATGTGGTGTAGTTCTAGACTAGAGCACTATACTGGTAGCCAAAGAAGAATAGCAAACCAAAATAGAACTGGTGTTAGTTGTCACACGCTGAGAGACATACAGATGAGATTAGAGCACTTATATAACTAATGTGCAGTGATCATGATCTGACGGCTGAGCTAAGATGATCTTCTGCAATCCACTTTTGCTATGCGACTACTCCGGTATGTGTCATAAACAGGGTGGTGCGCTTGAGGTCTTCACCGGTTCCCCATAGTTTGTCTTGTAGTGTTGTTTCTGTTGGCCAGATCTCCAATCTCTCACTACTCAGACTAGGGCAGTCTTGCAGGATGTGCTCTAGGGACTGCTTTGGTGCTCCACAGGTGCAGGCTGCCGAGTCCCCGAGACCCATTCTGTGGAGGTGTGCTCTGAGACTGCAGTGTCCTGTTTTAAGTCTGCACTTACAACTATGTGCAGTGATGATGATCCAACAACTGAACTAAGAGACAGAAGTTTTTGTTTTACAGATACCAGATTTATCTGTACATGAGCCAGGTTAATGGTTTATACCTAAACATAAACCAAGATAGCACACCCCCTCTCGCTATGGTTTCTTCCTATACATGAACCAAGATAGCACCCCCACCCTGCTATGGTTTCTTCCTATACATGAACTAAGATAACACCAGCCACCCTGCTATGGTTTCTTCCTATACATCAACCAAGATAGCACCCCCCACCCTGCTATGGTTTCTTCCTATACATCAACCAAGATAGCACCCCCCACCCTGCTATGGTTTCTTCCTATAGGTATACATGAACCAAGGTATCTCTCCACAACTCTCACTGGTGCAGTTAATCAGTTCTGACATTGATCCACAATATCAGACCACGGAACATTTTCTCCTCTCTGCCTTCCACATATTTGATCTGTTGTTGTTACCAAACGTTCCAAACCTCTTCTCTGTATTATGATATGTCAGAAGAAAATCTTATTATTTTTGTACTAGGTTTCTTTGTGTGCAGGTTTAAAAAAAAAAATTCGTTCTGTTTATGGGATTTTTAGCATATTATTCTTTTGTAAAACAACATTTCTTCCTGCAATCTTATCCGCATTGTCTATTTTTCTTATTGTCCATGATTCACTGCTATAGTATAGAGTATTGGTTCAATTTACTCATAGTGAGTCATATAGCCATGTTATAATCTTATCTGCAGTGATCTTAGTGTAGTATTAAAAAGAATACATACAAAACAGTAAAGTCTTAGTGAATACACGTGACATTTTTATATTTTATTAGCATGACCTACTTAGATCAGCTGTCTTATCCCCTGGTACGTCACAGTCACTCTCTGTGTGCCATATCTTATCCCTAGTAATAGTATATGTGTGTAGCTTATCTTATGCCATATTATTATATTATTTAGTAATACCGAGGTAAAAGACATACTGTAATACGAAGATAAAATAACATTCTTAATTTGTGAATGAAAAGAGGAAAGAATCAATCTTTTTAACAGCGTAGGTGACCTGCCCCTTTCATTAGTCACAGATGTTCTGTGAGCAATTAAAGTTCAGTGACGATTCTGTCTCATCAGGAAGTTCTTTGCGTACTCACTTTCAGTTGGGTGGTCTATGCTATACCTGTACAGTACTAGTATCATTGGGAAGTGAACCTCGTATGTTTGAGCACAAATCTTAATGATATACTTAGTTTAGGTCTCGAAACGCATGATTTATTGTCGCTAAAACTTTAAAAAAAAGGAAACAAACTTAATTTGATGTTTACGTTTATTTCATGGACAAAAAAAAGTTTCAAACCTGATGACGAGGTCTACCAACGATGGAGGGGAAGACAGCCCTTGGGGCATCATCTCCAGCAAAACCGGCCTTGCACATACCAGATCCATTGTCTACAACAAGAGCAGCAACATCCTCGTCACACATTTTCGTTGAGTTTGTGAAAGTAGAAATACGAAATACACTGTGAACACTTTGGTTACTAATTCTGGAATGAAAGAGAAAACGGACCGGCACCCATTATAACGTGCCGAGGAAAGTCAGAGAAAGAATAAGGCATGGTGAGTAAGCCGGTATGACCATATAAGGTGAAGCATTCCCAGTTTCCAAGAAAATGTTGGGAAGCAAACGAAGGCCATGACCATATATAGAAATGAAAAACTCTGAGACACAGCATGCTGGATCGATAATTTTCGTTATACGTGTCGGCACTGCGTTTAGTGTGTCTCGACGTAGCGTGGTCTCGACGTTGTTCGTTGTATCGCCCCGCCTCTAAGTACACTCCTCATTCTCTCCTAACGTACAGAGAAATCTTTTCTTCTCGCCGTGGTCAGTGAGGTCAAACAAAGGAGAAATGACGATTTGCCCTACTAATAACCGAAACAAGACTGATAGCTTGACGTGCAATGGCCTTACACCACACAAGAAATGCTTGTTATAAATAGAATCAAGTTTTATCTAGTGCTAGTCTTCACTTGTAAACCTTAGTTAAGTTCCAACTAGTAAACTAATTTTCTTTCAGTAAAGTTCCAACTTGTAAACTATTTTTCCTTTAGTTAAGTTCCAACTAGTAAACTATTTATACAACTTGTCATCTATAGCATCAAAAGTTGGACTGCAGATAAGCTATGAAAAAACAAATATAATGAAGACACCTATGGCAAGTAATGCAGTTATCACACTGGAATCTAAAATGATAAAATAACAGAGCAGTTCACTTATTTATGTAGCAATTTTGATTGCACAGGAAATGTTAAAAAGAAATTATGATACGAATTGGCAAAGCAACATCAGCTTTTAAAAGTCTAAATAAAATATGGAACTGCAAGTTATATAGTATTAAAACTAAATTACAAATTTTCAATTCAAATGTTGTATCAATCCTAACATATGCTAGCGAGAGTTGGAAAATGACTAAAGATATAGAAAGCAAGTTGAATGCATTTGAAAATAGATGTCTGCGAAAAATAATGAATATAAAATGGAACGAATTCAGGAGAAGTAATGAAATCAGAGACATGTCTGGTCAACCACTAGTGACAACTGTTATAAGAAAGAGAAGATGGAAATATGTTGGGCACACCTTGAGGAAAAATGATCAACGAATATCAAAGCAGGCATTGGAGTGGGATGCAAAGGGTTCAAGAAAGAGAGGTCGACCTAAAGAGACCCTGAAACGAACTTTGCTGAGAGAGGCAGTAAATATCGGTCTCAGTTCCATGGAGGAGATTGAGCGAGTTGCCCAGGATAGAGCGGTATGGAGAAATTACTTACAGGCCCTATGTAACGTATAACGGTACGAGAGGAATTATTATTATTATATTAAACTATTTATCCTTTAGTTAATCAGTTTTCTTTTAGTAGTTTCTTTTAGTAAACTCTTTTTCCTTGAGTAAAGTTCCCATCTAGAAAAGTTGCATTTAATAAATCAGTTTGACAATAGTGTTCTTGTCCCTTCCCATCGACTTGTAGAATAGGTGTGAACTATTTTTTGTACTTGTCAAGTGCGAAACAGTGCATATCGTTTCTTTTTAAATGACTTCCTTCTTCGAATGCTCCATATCAACCACATGTTAACCATTCTTTGTGATTTGTATGTGTTTCGAGCCTAAGAGCGATTGTACGTTGTGCCAAAATTAAGCATTTACAAGTAGGTCAGCACATCCGGTTTCTGCAACGCTTTTTATTTACTTGGGTAGCTTCACTAGGCCTCTACCTCAGTCATCTCTTACGACATGCCTTGTAGGTCACAGTGTTACTATTCTTTGCTCCCCTTGAAATCCCCGGAAGCACAGGCATTTTAAATGACCAATATGAACTATTAACAAGTCTTTACTTTCTGACAGACATACGATATTAGGACGACAAAATTTGGGCATATATTTATACACTACCTAACCCTTAAGGACTAGTTTTGTTGAAGCCGGTCGCCCCACACTGTCAGACTACTGCTTCTTGCACATAACGTGTTGGATGGTTGGTTTTGGTAATTAGTCGAGACACATTCTTTGCCGATATGTTTTGGAAACATTCATTGTAAAAGTAAAGTGAAGAATGTGCTTTCATACCATGAACTATATTGTGGGAATTCGGTGTTAGTTCGCTTCCATACCAAGAACTATATTGTAGGAATTCGGTGTTAGTTCGCTTCCATACCATGAACTATATTGTAGGAATTCGGTGTTAGTTCGCTTTCATACCATGAACTATATTGTAGGAATTCGGTATTAGTTCGCTTTCATACCATGAACTATATTGTAGGAATTCGGTATTAGTTCGCTTTGATATCATTAACTATATTGTGGGAATTCGGTGTTAGTTCGCTTTCATACCATGAACTATATTGTGGGAATTCGGTGTTAGTTCGCTTTGATATCATGAACTATATTGTAGGAATTCGGTGTTAGTTCGCTTTCATACCATGAACTATATTGTGGGAATTCGGTGTTAGTTCGCTTTGATATCATTAACTATATTGTGGGAATTCGGTGTTAGTTCGCTTCCATATCATTAACTATATTGTGGGAATTCGGTGTTAGTTCGCTTCCATACCAAGAACTATATTGTAGGAATTCAGTGTTAGTTCGCTTCCATACCAAGAACTATATTGTGGGAATTCGGTGTTAGTTCGCTTCCATACCAAGAACTATATTGTGGGAATTCGGTGTTAGTTCGCTTCCATACTAAGAACTATATTGTGGGAATTCGGTGTTAGTTCGCTTCCATACTAAGAACTATATTGTGGGAATTCGGTGTTAGTTCGCTTCCATACTAAGAACTATATTGTGGGAATTCGGTGTTAGTTCGCTTCCATATCATGAACTATATTGTGGGAATTCGGTGTTAGTTCGCTTCCATACTAAGAACTATATTGTGGGAATTCGGTGTTAGTTCGCTTCCATACCATGAACTATATTGTGGGAATTCGGTGTTAGTTCGCTTCCATACCATGAACTATATTGTAGGAATTCGGTGTTAGTTCGCTTCCATACTAAGAACTATATTGTGGGAATTCGGTGTTAGTTCGCTTCCATACTAAGAACTATATTGTAGGAATTCGGTGTTAGTTCGCTTCCATACTAAGAACTATATTGTAGGAATTCGGTGTTAGTTCGCTTCCATACCAAGAACTATATTGTGGGAATTCGGTGTTAGTTCGCTTCCATACCAAGAACTATATTGTGGGAATTCGGTGTTAGTTCGCTTTCATATCATGAACTATATTGTAGGAATTCGGTATTAGTTCGCTTCCATACCATGAACTATATTGGCGATTACGGTGTTAGTTCCGTATTTATTTTCCCCCAACAGAACACAAAATGTGATGTAGTCAGCATCACGCCAGCTGTCTTTGCTTCCCAGAATTTCTCTGAAACTCAATTGAGGTTGGTCACTTCCCGGTACATGAACTCATCATTCCACCTAGCAATAATAAAATACCTAGCTCGTTGCGCTAGTGAATGAAGTTACAGAAAAAGCAATCTCATCATATTATCGTCAAATTATAAGGACTATGTATATCTTTTAGACTGGATACATTGAAAGCCACATAGATAGGGTTTTACAGAAGAATGCTGAAAATGCCATGGGTAGCTATGAAAACAAATGATGAGGTTTTAATCAGGCCTGCACACAAAGAAACATTATCAAAAGAATAGGAATCAGACAATCAAGGTTCGTCGGGAATATAATGTGAAGAGAAGGTTTAAAACATTTGGTAACAACAGGTAAAATTTAGAGAAGGAGAGATCATGGAAGACAGAGGGAGAAGATGTTGGATGGTCTGACATCGTGACTCGACAAAAAATCGACGTCTGAACTGATTACCTGCTCCAAGGAAGGGGAGAGAGTTGTGGAGAGACATGATCGCCTACGCCGGCAGACATGGTGCTTGATTGATTGATACATTTTTGGGACTGTAGGTCAATACATTTGAGAACCACTGAGATAAGTAGCACATTAAACCTATTCCCCAGTGCGTAATGGAATACTTCAGGCCAGCAGCTATCGAGTACAGTATTTAGATTACAATGAACAAAGGTAATTATGATAAGTGTTTGGTAAAACTGACACATAGAGAACCAGTTGTTCTTAACCAGGGGATATTCTCATCAGTTAGCTTTCAGGGGTTGAGACTTTTTCTCTGGACATTAAAATAAATTTATGTTTATATATATATGGCATTTTTCGTCTTTACAGATGGTCATTTGGCAAGTGTGCTGCTGTGACTTCTGAGTTTGCGCCTGTTTCTCGGTCAAAGTGTATGTGTATTATACAGTAAAAGCTCATCTGTACAGACGGCTAACTGTAAGGTTTTACACCACAAAAAAACACAAAAAACCCACCCCAAAAGAGCACACACATCTCACTTGAAAGTATCACATCTGGAGTTATACTGTAGCATGGTACCAGATCTGATTGTTCAGCGGGAGATCGATAGAGCTGACTCATGCATTCATCATCTGTAGAGAGAGAGAGAGAGAGAGAAAGAGAGGAGACTGAACACCTATGGGTCTGCCAGGAATGAAATGGATAGCAGTTACTAAACACAGAATACGCCCGCCTTCCCAGCGTGTTCGTAGAGCGTTGGACTGCGGGTGACTAGCCCTCTGTGAGTGCGGGTTCAATTCCGCGGGCTGGCAGAAAAAGCCACAGGTTCCCCAGATTCACGGTGTTCGTGGCACCGAACCGAAGGGTTACGATGCCCATGGCACCGAGCCGAAGAGCTGAAAGCTCAAGTGCTTCTGGATCGAAAAAAAAATATAACAACACAGAATACAGAATTGTTTACATTGCTGTACCATGTAGTTGTTGTTGCCATGGGCGTCCATACACATTTTATAGAGGGGCCAAAATGAATGAAATAAAAAACATTTTTGTTTGTAGTTTACACCGCAGAAATGGATAGGACCAGATTCCGATCAGAATTCGATTGCATATATAGAAATCTTATCTTTTTAGAAATGTTTCAATCATAGCTAGTTAGCTTCTTCTTCTTCTGCGTTCGCACGTTATGAATTCAGAAGTAGCCGTGTCGCCTGGTGTGGCGCTTCTGGCTGATTTTTGCGTGAAAGCCTGCTTACCGTTTTATTGGTTTCCTCGCCATACCGTCCGTCCCATCCAGAAGCACTTGAGCTTTTCAGCTCTTCGGCTCGGTGCCATGGACATCGTAACCCTT
The DNA here is from genome assembly GCA_020796225.1 of Arion vulgaris. Lineage (NCBI taxonomy): Eukaryota > Metazoa > Mollusca > Gastropoda > Stylommatophora > Arionidae > Arion > Arion vulgaris. Next base: position 29,675,940 of record CM036769.1, read on the forward strand.
CGATTCGGTGCCACGAACACCGTAAATCTGGGGAATCTGTGGCTTTTCTGCCATCCCGCGGAATTGAACCCGCACACACAGAGGGATAGTCACCCGTAGTCCAACGCGCTACGAACACGCTGGGCAGACGGGCTTCCTCGCCATACAGGTGGGCCTTCTCCAACTTCAAAGGTTAGCAATATCATAGCTAGTTAGCAATATCATAGCTAGTTAGCAATATCATAGCTAGATAGCAATATCATAGCTAGTTAGCAATATCATAGCTAGATAGCAATATCATAGCTAGATAGCAATATCATAGTTAGTTAGCAATATCATAGCTAGTTAGCAATATCATAGCTAGATAGCAATATCATAGTTGGATAGCAATATCATAGCTGGTTTGCAATATCATAGCTGGTTTGCAATATCATATCTAGATAGCAATATCATAGCTGGATAGCAATATCATAGCTGGTTTGCAATATCATAGCTGGTTTGCAATATCATAGCTGGTTTGCAATATCATAGCTGGTTTGCAATATCATAGCTGGTTTGCAATATCATAGCTGGTTTGCAATATCATAGCTGGTTTGCAATATCATAGCTGGTTTGCAATATCATAGCTGGTTTGCAATATCATAGCTAGTTAGCATTATCATAGCTAGTTAGCAATATCATAGCTAGATAGCAATATCATAGCTAGTTAGCAATATCATAGCTGGTTTGCAATATCATAGCTGGTTTGCAATATCATAGCTGGTTTGCAATATCATAGCTGGTTTGCAATATCATAGCTGGTTTGCAATATCACAGCTAGTTAGCATTATCATAGCTAGTTAGCAATATCATAGCTAGATAGCAATATCATAGCTAGTTAGCAATATCATAGCTAGATAGCAATATCATAGCTAGTTAGCAATATCATAGCTAGATAGCAATATCATAGCTAGTTAGCAATATCATAGCTAGTTAGCAATATCATAGCTAGATAGCACTATCATAGCTAGTTAGCAATATCATAGCTAGATAGCAATATCATAGCTAGTTAGCAATATCATAGCTAGATAGCAATATCATAGCTGGTTTGCAATATCATAGCTGGTTTGCAATATCATAGCTGGTTTGCAATATCATATCTAGATAGCAATATCATAGCTGGATAGCAATATCATAGCTGGTTTGCAATATCATATCTAGATAGCAATATCATATCTAGATAGCAATATCATAGCTAGATAGCAATATCATAGCTGGTTTGCAATATCATAGCTAGATAGCAATATCATAGCTGGTTTGCAATATCATAGCTGGTTTGCAATATCATAGCTGGTTTGCAATATCATAGCTAGTAAGCATTATCATAGCTAGTTAGCAATATCATAGCTAGATAGCAATATCATAGCTAGTTAGCAATATCATAGCTGGTTTGCAATATCATAGCTGGTTTGCAATATCATAGCTGGTTTGCAATATCATAGCTAGTTAGCATTATCATAGCTAGTTAGCAATATCATAGCTAGATAGCAATATCATAGCTAGTTAGCAATATCATAGCTAGATAGCAATATCATAGCTAGTTAGCAATATCATAGCTAGATAGCAATATCATAGCTAGTTAGCAATATCATAGCTAGTTAGCAATATCATAGCTAGATAGCAATATCATAGCTAGTTAGCAATATCATAGCTAGATAGCAATATCATAGCTAGTTAGCAATATCATAGCTAGATAGCAATATCATAGCTGGTTTGCAATATCATAGCTGGTTTGCAATATCATAGCTAGATAACAATATCATAGCTGGTTTGCAATATCATAGCTGGTTTGCAATATCATAGCTAGTAAGCATTATCATAGCTAGTTAGCAATATCATAGCTAGATAGCAATATCATAGCTAGTTAGCAATATCATAGCTGGTTTGCAATATCATAGCTGGTTTGCAATATCATAGCTGGTTTGCAATATCATAGCTAGTTAGCAATATCATAGCTAGTTAGCAATATCATAGCTAGATAGCAATATCATAGCTAGTTAGCAATATCATAGCTAGATAGCAATATCATAGCTAGTTAGCAATATCATAGCTAGATAGCAATATCATAGCTGGTTTGCAATATCATAGCTGGTTTGCAATATCATAGCTAGATAACAATATCATAGCTGGTTTGCAATATCATAGCTGGTTTGCAATATCATGGCTGGTTTGCAATATCATAGCTAGTTAGCAATATCATAGCTAGATAGCAATATCATAGCTAGTTAGCATTATCATAGCTAGTTAGCAATAATCATAAAAGCTGTCTTATCGAAAATCCATTTCCAGGGAAGTGGTAGCCCCTCCCCATACCTTAACGTATGGACGCCCCTGGTTGTAGCATACACACACACACACTGCAGGCTATGATCAACGAGTATATCAAGATAATGCTAGCCTCTCCCACATTTCAACATTCTGTACCCTGAAAGTGATGTCGGGGAGGTCAACATACACTTTGTAGAGTTGTTCAAAGTGCATCACAACATACATGCATTGCTGGCATTGACTTATGTGACTGGGAAACACAGTGTATGAAAAGTAGTGCGCAGTGTAGTTAAGTTAGTAATTACTAACTTTTCTACTAGGAAACACACTGTGTGAAACGTAGTGCACTGTGTAGTCGAGTATTTGATTAACTTTTGTGCTAAGAAACAGTGTATTTTTTTCTTGATCGATCTCTCTATGAATTCAGGCGCAGTCAGTGCCCCTAATATGGCACATCTGTCCGATTTTTGAGTGAAGGCTTGCTTTCCTTATTATCAGTGATCCTCATCAATCAGTCGAGCCTTACTTTGACTTTAGAGGTACACATCGTTTTAAAAGTAGTGCTTTGTGTAGTTGAGTAATTAACTAACTTTCCCCCATAAGACTTTCATCCATTTCTCTTTTACATAGACGTCCACAGAAGCTTTTCCGTGCGTGGAGAGACAAAATGGGAAAAAATAGTTGTTACTTTCATCACCATCATCAAGGTGCGTATCCATTATAGGACGTTGCTATCTTTGCAACGCATCTGAAATTCACTCTGTCTCTAGGCAGTTCACCCACTTTGTCGATGGTCATATTCATGGTTTATTTAATATCTTGTAGCCATCTTCTTCTTGGTCTGCCTCTGCGTCCTGGGACCCTGCCCTCTAATATTGTTCTCTCCAGGAAATCGTGACGCTTGATGTGACCAAACTACGAGTAATTTTTCTGTATAGTTTGTTGTTTATCAGCCAATTCTCTTTAACATTTAGTTCTTTCAGGACATCAGTGTTCTTTATTTTTTCTGTCCATGGTATTCGTAGGATCTTTCTGTAGCATTTAGTTTCAAAGGACTGTGGTTTAGTTCTTGTTTTTTGTGTAATGGTCCATGATTCACAACCATAAGTAGCCACTGGAAAAATGCATGTTCTCAATATTTTTAATTTGAATATTTTGCGGGTGCTTTGCCACATGTTCTTCATTGTGTTTAACTTCTTGATTGCTATTTCTAATCTTCTTGAGATCTCTTTGGAGCAGTCGCCGCTATTGTTGACTTTTGAGTTGTTAGTTTACTACGTGGAAATGAATTGGTTATTGGTTACTAAACTGACGTCCTTGCACTCCAGGCAGACCCATAGGTGCTCAGTCTCCCCAACAGATATCGAAGAGTATGCATACTTATGGTTCCCGTGGCTCGCTGATTAAACAAACCGCACACTCTGCCCCTCATGGCATCTAGTTCTACTTGTACAACGGGTAACTTCAAACTACCTAAATCACTGGATCGATTCAACATCGATTTTAGTGTCCTCATCCAACAGACAGTCGCGAAGAGACCGAAGAACATCCCCTTATCCATCTTCAACTCCCCAACAATCGATGCTGTTGATGCAAACCAGTCCGCTCTCTCATTACCGTAAATACTCGAATGCCCTGGACAGTATACCCACGTAAGCCTCTGGAAGTTATAAACTTCTATAGACGACATCCACTCATACCGAAACCTTCTGGATCTTGTGAAGCATCGACTGAGAGTCAGATACAACAACTGCCCCAGTAAATGAAGTCCCAGAAATCCAATGGAGGGCAACAGTAACGGCCTCAACCTCCATCTTCATACTAGAAGTAGTTTCCCGTACGCTTCACTTCGCTCTGCAACAACTCTACCATGAGCATTAGCCAAGAAACCCCAGCCGGACTTCTCACCACGTTGAACCGACCCATCGGTATATACAACAACATCATCATCCCTTGCATTATCTTCTATCAGCTGCTTAACTGTGAGATCATCCTTCATGTTGCCCCAATCTCTATATTCTCCCCCAGAGTAATGATAACAAAGGAAATGGATAAGACCGTTACATTGAAATATTATTGGTAGTTTCAAGCATGGCCGTTCCGTGCTATGATACAGAGGCGGCCGCATCAGGTGGAGCTGTAGGAAAGGGGCGGGGGGCCGGGTGATGAGCAGCGAAATCAAAATACAATATGAACTATTCAATAATTCACAATCACATGTCGAAGACTATTTTAAAGAAAAACATTTAAGGGCGGCAATTCGAAGACTTACACCAGAGGGAAAGAGAAAGAAAGGCAGACCACGGACAACATGGAGGCGCATGATGGAAGAGGAACTGGACACCGCATCTCTGACGTGGGGCTCTGCACTGAAGGTTGCACGGGACAGGAGAGCATGGAAAGTCCTTTCTGAAGCCCCATGTGTCACTAGGCATGACGGGATTAAGTAAGTAAGTAATTCGAAGACTTGCATCATTCTGAGAAAACATACCACACGGCCCTGGTTTCTCTCTCTCTCGCGATCCTTGCCCTGGTTTTTTTTCTCTCTCTCTTGCGATCCTTGCCCTAGTTTTTTCTCTCTCTCCTCTCTTGCGATCCTTGCCCTAGTTTTTTTTCTCTCTCTCTTGCGATCCTTGCCCTAATTTTTTTTCTCTCTCTCTCATGATCCCTGCCCTGGTTTTTTTTTTTCTCTCTCTCTCTCGCGATCCCTGCCCTAGTTTTTTTCTCTCTCTCTCTCGCGATCCCTGCCCTGGTTTTTTCTCTCTTCTCTCTCGATCCCTGCCCTAGTTTTTTTTCTTCTTCTCTCGATCCCTGCCAGTTTTCTCTCTCTCTCTCGCGATCCCTGCCCTAGTTTTTTTCTCTCTCTCTCTCTCGCGATCCTTGCCCTAGTTTTTTTCTCTCTCTCTCTCGATCCTTGCCCTAGTTTTTTTCTCTCTCTCTTCTCCGATCCTTGCCCTAGTTTTTTTCTCTCTCTCTCTCGCGATCCTTGCCCTGTTTTTTCTCTCTTCTCGGATCCTTGCCTAGTTTTTCTTCTCTCTCTCGCGATCCTTGCCCTAGTTTTTTTTTCTCTCTCTCTCTCTCGCGATCCTTGCCCTAGTTTTTTTCTCTCTCTCTCCGATCCTTGCCCTAGTTTTTTTCTCTCTCTCGATCCTTGCCTGTTTTTTCTCTCTCTCTCCGATCCTTGCCCTAGTTTTTTTCTCTCTCTTCTGGCGATCCTTGCCCTAGTTTTTCTTCTCTCTCTGCGATCCTTGCCCTAGTTTTTTTTTCTCTCTCTCTCTCGCGATCCTTGCCCTGTTTTTTTCTCTCTCTCGATCCTTGCCCTGTTTTTTCTCTCTCTCTCGATCCTTGCCCTAGTTTTCTCTTCGCGATCCTTGCCCTGTTTTTTCTCTCTCTCTACTGCCATCTCTTGATCCTGCTGTTTTTTCTCTCTCTCTCAGGGTCCTTGCCTGGTTTCTTCTCGAGTGTCAAGAGTACAGTAAATTGAATTCAAAGAAAACAGTTTACCGAAATGATTGTATTCTGATAACAAAATAAGTAGTTGTTTGTGGTAATTTGACACTTTTTGTGTTGCAATGTTCAATGCGAGCGTACAATACAAACACATCACACACTTACAAACACGTCACACATACATCACACACTTACAAACACATCACACATACAAACACATCCCACACTTACAAACAAATCACGCATACAAATACATCACACATTTACAAACACATCACACTTACAAACACATTACACATACAAACACATCATACACTTACAAACATATCACACACAAATACATCACACTTACAAACACAAAGTGATATGATATTTAGTTTGATTTTTAAAAATCACAATGAAAATATCACCGGTATCCAATATAAAAATTTACAGTAAAAACAAGACAAAAACCACCAGTATCTTATAGACAAATTTACAGTAAAAACATGAGAAAAACCACCAGTATCTGATAGACAAAGTATGCCCGCCTGCCCAGCGTGTTCGTTGCGCGTTGGACGACGGGTGACAAGCCCTCTGTGAGTGTGGGTTCAATTCCCTGGGCTGGCAGAAAAAAACCCAAGGTTCTCCAGATTTACGGTGTTCGTGGCACCGAACCGAAGGGTTACGATGTCCATGGCACCGAGCCGAAAGCTCAAGTGCTTCTGGATACGAAAAAAAAAAGATAGACAAAGTTACAGTAAAAACATGACAAAAACCACCAGTATCTGATAGACAAATTTACACTAAAATCAAGAAGTAAAACACCAGTATGTGATATAGTTTACATTTTGTAGTAAACAATTAAAAAAAACCCACATAATTTCTGGTATAAAGTTGTCAGTGGATGGGAACTGGGCAAGACAAAGAACTGAAGCTGAAAAGGAACTATTTTCTAACTGACGAGAGAATCTATGACTCACCCTTTGCTAGGGTTGGTCAGCTTAACTCAGAGTATTACTGGCCGACTGATTGTCAATTGTGTGTATATATGTGTGTGTGTGTGTGTATGTAGAAAACATATATATATATATATATATAGAGAGAGAGAGAGAAAGAGAGAGAGAAAGAGAGAGAGAGAGAGAGAGTACGAGACTAGTATGTTAATGAGGATCTGAGAGGGAGAGATGTTTTTTTCTAGAAAAAATGACTGTTGGGAACAAAGGCGAATGAATGAATGAGCGAAGGAACGGGTCGAATCACATTCGGAGTGAACTTGATTGTATAAAATACGCTCTCGTCCGAGTGGTTACCGGGGTCCAAATTTGGGGTGTAAAGAATAGAACCACTGTTACCTGCCACGCATGTCATAAGAGGCGACTAAGGAGGTTTGGCTCAAATCGGATGCACATGTCCTAAACGTGTAAAAGTCTATGCGTTTAGCGGCCTACCAAACCAATGTGCAATGTAAACACGTTCTTGGCAAAGATCAAGCAAATCACAAAGAGGGATTAAAATTGGTCGTAAAGAACGAATACAAAGAAGAAAATAATACGCTCTGTGTTTAATTCCCTGTACAGTTAATTCCACAGTCTACCCAGTAAAAAATGATTACCCAGAATGTTTTAATGGGCGATACATTTTTAATACAATTCATAATTCTAAAGGAAAACATGTCCAAGATTGTCACCTGGTCTATCAAATGTAATCAACTTATCTTGCCCAGATTACGAAATCGTTCAAGTCTACATTATACTGTTCTCATGTTCACTTATGATATGAGAAATTAATTCATATCTCACCTTCTCTTGAATTTCATCATCAAATAGCTTGTCCTGAGCAGAACTTTGCCACCCCAACAGTCCTTCGGAATTTCTCTCTCTTATAGGCCAGATGTCCTGCCTCCGCAGACGTCATGTTCAAACCATAAGTTACATCCTGAATCCATCGTCTCCGTGGTCTTCCTCTTCTTCTCTTTGCCGGTATGCCTCCTTCCATGATGGCTTTCTCCAGTCCTTCATGTCTTTTTATATGTCCAAAATACCTAAATTTTCTCTTTCTTATTTGCAGCATCAGCCAATTTTCTTTGATTTTGAGTTCTTTCTCGATAAATCTATTTGTTCTCTTCTCTGTCCAAGATATACGGAGGACTTTTCTGTAACACTTATATTCGAAAACACATGAGTTTAGACTGGGAAAATTGATTGCGCGGTCCAAGGCTAACCGGGCTGTTTCACCTACGGGGATGGAATCTTCTGGTAAGTTTTCTTCTTCTTTCTGTCTTCAACCTGCTACTTTGACAGGCGAACCCGAATACAAAATCATACAGAAACCGGATGTCTGACAACGTGATTATATACGTCTAATTTGCACAAGGAACTCACGCTCTACGGCTCAAATCGAATGCAGACCACAAAGAGTAATTTTACAATTGGGTGATACAGATTGATTACTGAACCTAATGATATCAGCAGAACGCCAAGCCAAGCAAACATACAAATAGACAACATCAGAGTAAAGCAAGTTTCTGAATTCAAATATTTAGGCAGCATTTTCACAGAGGACGGAAAATTCGATAGAAAAATAGAAACAAAAGATGCCAAAAAAAGCAATTGCAGTGACCTATACCAGCTGGCACCCAAATATCAAGATGGAAGTGAAAAGACAGATGATAAAAAATATTTTCTTACCAACACTTTGTTACCAGTGCCAAACTTGGTCTCTTACAGCAACACACCACAGAAAGCTCACCACGTGTGAAATGAAATGCTTGAGGAAGGCAGTGGGAGTCACCAGGAAATATAGACTACGAAATGAGGACATCAGAAGCAGAGTGGGCATAACTTCATGCATTGAATACATCGAAAAACAACAAATGAAGTGGTTTGGACATTTAATGAGAATGAAATACAACCAACCACCAATAACAGCATACAATAAAATAGATCGCGTACTAGTGCTAAGGGAGACCAAGAAAAGATGGATAGACAATATCAAGACCACACTACATAAACACGGATATAACACAACAAGGGCACCTCATCTAGCCCTAGAACACAAATTAGAGCTCCCATCTGTATGTTTAACGACAAGAGTGGACAGCCAACTACATCTTCCACCTGGGAACAGACAATAGACTACTTACGTCACAGCACGCAGGGCAGACCCAAAAAAGGATTTACATACTAATGGTTCTTGTGGCTCGTTGGTTAAACACGTTCCTCACTCTCGCCTCAAGCATCCGGTTCTACTTGTACAAGGGGTAGCTTCAAATTTCTTAAATAGATATATATATAATATAAAATATATTTAATATAAATTTTGGTGTCTTCATCCAACAGGCGATCGACAAAAGACCGACAAACATCCCGCTTTTTCATTCTCAACTTACCGACAATCAATGCTGTTGATGCAAGCTTGTCCGCTCGGTAATTGCAAAGTTGATATAGAACAAAGAAAAAAACGAGACAAAAATTGTCTTTGACTTTTTCTGGCTTCAAATTAAAATTGTGATCTGACAACCCTGCTCTACCAGTGTATCAGGTTTCAGATTCAAACTTCAACAATGAAAATACATTTACGCGCAAGTACCAGATTTACATGCCACACATACATTTCCTTTTCTGACACGTTTCACAACCTCTCCCTAACTCCCCTCTCACTGCGGCACCCCTCCCCACGATCTGAAACAATAATAATTATCTCAACAAGGTGACTGCTTCAAGAACATGTTTCTTTTGCCTATGGAGGTTGAAAGTCATCGCCATTCTGTTGAATGTTAGTGGGCGTCACTTGTAAATGTCAAAGTAAAACGTTGTGTGCATATTAATTAAAACAAGAACAAAAATCTTTATAGAACAAATCTGTAGAACGAACAATGGGGAAGTAACAGAGAAAAGTGTCAAATTTTATACCCATTCTTGGGCATGAGTCAATTGGATGGTCTATGATACCACTATGACGAATCCAATCAGGCACCATGCAGCAGCATAACGTGTGTTTCCTGAGCTCGCAAGGGGGGTAAATAATAGTAAAACTGCGACCTACAAGGCATGTCGTAAGAGGCGACTAAGGTAGGGGCCTAGGAAAGCTACCCTTGTAAATAAAAATCGTCGCAGAAATAGGATGTACTGGCCTAATTGTAGGACATAACTGGCACAATATACAATCGCCCTTAGGCTCAGATCACATACGAATCACAAAGAGTGGTTAACAAGTGGTCGATATAGAACGTTCGAAGAAGAAAATAAAAGAAGTAATATAGTTTTAACAAATCTGGAAAAATGTGGTTATAAATATGATATTGAGCGACCTGGGGTGTCTTAACATTATGCTTTGTATTAAATTATATATCTGGAGCAACGCTCCCAGATCAGGAAATCACGTCACAACAATATCGTCTGCTGATTCAGCAGTTCCCACAGCAAAAACAATGAGCTGTCAGTTAAGATATTTGACAATGACAAGAATGTTAGAAATATTTGTAGGTGCAGTCGACAGGATATGATAAAATTTAACAAATAACTGGTTTTATAAGTCGTAGATGTGTTACCGCTCCTTGGATTCTACCAATAGATTTTGACTGTTTCTTTCTTGTATTCGGTATTTTCTTTGTTTGTTTTAGAGAAGATTTTCATCTTCTTCTATGTAAGTAAAGGAACCCTTTCATACCTCGTGGTATATAGGTCAAAACAGTGTTAGACCTGTATTTTTCATTGACCGTCGGCACACAATGGGTGATGTGGTCAGCATCACGCCGGCCACCTTTACTTTCCCAGAGCATGTCTGGTACCCAGTTGAGGCTGAGTCGACCTGAGAGCCGTCGTGGTCGGGAAAATTCCACGCGCATTGCGGGAGCTGAACCCAGACCACAAATCATAGCGAGGCTAGCCTGAATGGAGAGGGACACTGATGATAATAAAAGCAAACATTCACGCAAAAATCAGTCAGAGATATTATTTTAGGAGCCTTGACTACGTCTGAGTTCATAGCGAGCGAAGAGGGAATAAAGGACGCCAGTAGATTGTGAATACGAAAAGCCCATCTCATAAGCGCTATTTATTTGACCAATAGTATGCGATCAATGTCGAACATGGTCGTTTACAGCAGCTAATGAGGGGCACAATCATAACGACAAAGAGAAGATGTACTAGACAAGTTTTAGCAGTGGTAATGCGTATGCAATTTGAAAGCAAATTATAACAAAACTGCGAATGAAATCAGTTAGATAATTTATAAAAGAACAATATATTAAATGGTTTGTTTGTTCTTCTAATTCAATCATCTCATTTCCTTCTCTTATCTCACTCTGGCATTGCATGCAATGAGAGTGCCGATGTCTTAGCTAAGGAGGACAGTGCCAAAGAGCAAATTTACCAACCCTTGTCTTTTCAAGAGGTTAAAACCCTGATACAGAGAAAATCTGCAGTAGACTGGAAGACAAACACTGGATATGATTATGGAAAAGACTCCATCAAAGACCTAAGCAGAACAGACCAGGTCATTATATTTCGACTACGCACAGGACACTGCAGACTCAACAAACACTTATATAGACTAGGAATAAGTCAAACAGCTCTCTGCTAGTGTCAGCAGGCAGAACAGACACCAGAGCATATCCTGCAAGACTGTCCTCTTCTGTGTGAGCTGAGAAGCAACATGTGGCTACACCCAGTCGACCTGAAAACTAAGCTTTGGGGAAACTTGACAGACCTGAAGCTGACTGCCCGGTTTGTAGTCCACAGTAAATTAAGCGCATGACCAGAGATCGCTAAAGAAGAAGATTTCATTCTCTTGTTAGCCGTCAAACGATATATTTAAAACTGTTCACATTTTCTATTTTATCACCGTTGATAAAAATATAATTTGTCATGCTTGTTTTATCCGTAGTCTTGATCTGTGTAAAAGTTTGAAAACCACTGCATTTAAGGTTGTAGCTGGAAGGTTACTAAGACCCCTGACCTAGACCAGGAGTTCCATTTGAGACTAGATAATGGTAACTATAGACAGTGTTTTGTGGGACGGGTTAGCGAAATGCATAAGCGTTCGTCTATCGACTCGGGCGCAAGATGGTGGTGGGTTCAATCCCATTCTCGGCGTTTCACACGTAGGGAAAAGAAAATAGCACTCGTGCACACTTCTTCACCCCTAGGGAAGCATAGGTCGGCAATCACTAGTGATTCGTCTCATTTAGATCTATGCTTTAGTTTATTTAGTAATAATTGATTGTGTTTGTCTCCCTTGATAAAGGTCTACGACCGAAACGTTGCTTTTTTGGTTAGTTTTATAATTTTGCTATTCATTTTTTGCTTGCTTATGTGATACCATGCATACATGTCTCTGCTTGCTTATGTGATACCATACATACATGTCTCTGTTAGCTTATGTGATACCATACATACATGTCTCTGCTAGCTTATGTGATACCATACATACGTGTCTCTGCTAGCTTATGTGATACCATACATACGTGTCTCTGCTAGCTTATGTGATAATATACATACATGTCTCTGCTAGCTTATGTGATACCATACATACGTGTCTCTGCTAGCTTATGTGATACCATACATACGTGTCTCTGCTAGCTTATGTGATAATATACATACATGTCTCTGCTAGCTTATGTGATATCATACATACATGTCTCTGCTTGCTTATGTGATACCATATATACATGTCTCTGCTAGCTTATGTGATACCATACATACATGTCTCTGCTAGCTTATGTGATACCATACATACATGTATCTGTTAGCTTATGTGATACCATATATACATGTCTCTGCTTGCTTATGTGATACCATACATACATGTCTTTTTCCTTAAACGCCAATTTATTATGTATCACCGCAGCCTCCCTCGGTTTTCTCCAGATCTGATCCGCTATGACCAGACTAGATTTGTAGGTTTTCACACATCACAACCAAGGTATTCCAAGCCCTCATATCCAAGGCCATCTTTTCCAGATCACTCCACTCTGTCCCATTTTCCAGATCACTCCACTCTGTCCCATTTTCCAGATCACTCCACTCTGTCCCATTTTCCAGATCACTCCCCTCTGTCCCATTTTCCAGATCACTACATTCTGTCCCATTTTCCAGATCACTCCACTCTGTCCCATTTTCCAGATCACTCCACTCTGTCCCATTTTCCAGATCACTCCACTCTGTCCCATTTTCTTGTATTCCGTCTCCAACTCCTGCCTCCAGGTGGTCCTGGGTTTTCCCTTACCACTGTTACCCTGGGGGTTCCACCGGAGGGTTTTTCTCGCGATGCTGTCAGGTGTTCTCCTCAGTGTGTGTACTATCCATCGCCACCGTCTGTCACTTATTTCTTGTACCTTCTTCTTCTTCTTCGAACGCTCCATATCAACCACTCTGTATGATTTGTATGTGATCTGAGCCTAAGAGCGATTATACGTTGTACCAGTTATGCGCCTACAAGTAGGCCAGCACATCCGATCTATGCGCTGCTTTTTATTTACTAGGATAGCATCCCTAGGGCCTACATCAGTCGCCTCTTACGACATGCATTGAAGGTTACAGTGGTACTATTCTTTGCTTCCTTGCGGGCCCCGGCACCACATGGGAGATTTCTTGTTCAAACTACCGTTGTCCTGCTCTATCCCTCAGCATTCTGCACACTAGGACCTAGAAATGCGAGACGTCAGGCAGTTCATACCCCAAGGTCTGAAAAGGTTACGGAACAGTTTATTTTATTTATACATCGCTTGGGACTATAGTTGTATTTGTTAGAAGGTAATGATTGGAATTTAAGGGTTAAAAGGTTAATATAGAACATATTAAGAAGTACCATATAGAAGACACTATTTATGGATACAACTGTATCAATTTTATTTGTCAAATATTTCACATATAAATTAGGAGTTTAGAAGCACTTTCTGTGGACAATGGATGGGCCGGATTCATCATATTCTTGTTTGGAGATCCACATCTGTTGGAAGGTGGACAGAGAAGCTAGGATGGAACCTCCGATCCAGACAGAGTATTTACGTTCTGGAGGAGCAATGATCTTGATCTTCATTGTGGGTGGAGCAAGGGAAGTAATTTCTTTCTGCATTCTGTCTGCGATGCCAGGGAACATGGTAGAACCACCAGACAATACAGTGTTGGAATACAAGTCTCTACGGATATCAACATCACATTTCATGATGGAGCCGTAGGTGGTCTCATGAATACCTGTAATTTCTAAACCAAGAAACGATGGACGGAAGAGTGTTTCTGGACACCTGAAACGCTCGTTGCCAATTGTGATGACGTTTCCGTCTGGTAGCTCGTATGCTTTTTCCAGAGTAGACGTGGTCGAAGCAGTCTGCATCTCCTGCTCAAAGTCGAGTGCAACATAGGAAAGTTTCTCCTTGATGTCACGAACAATTTCTCTCTCTGCTGTGGTGGTGAAAGTGTATCCTCTCTCAGTGAGGATCTTCATCAGGTAATCTGTAAGGTCACGGCCAGCAAGGTCCAATCTCATGATGGCATGAGGAAGAGCATAACCTTCATAGATAGGAACTGTATGAGTGACACCATCACCAGAATCCAACACAATTCCTGTAGTACGACCTGAAGCATACAAGGAAAGCACAGCTTGAATAGAAACATACATTGCTGGAGTATTGAATGTCTCAAACATGATCTGTGTCAACTTCTCTCTATTGGCTTTTGGATTAAGTGGAGCTTCTGTCAGCAGGACTGGATGCTCTTCAGGAGCAACTCTCAGCTCGTTGTAGAAGGTGTGATGCCAGATCTTTTCCATATCATCCCAGTTGGTGACAACTCCGTGTTCAATGGGATACTTGAGAGTAAGGATACCTCTCTTGGACTGAGCCTCGTCACCAACATAGCTGTCTTTCTGTCCCATACCAACCATCACACCCTATCAGGAGAGGACACAAAACATAGATTCAGGTTTAAAAATTAACCTTACAATTTTTTAAGTTACAAACATAAGTCTTTGAATGCAAATGCTATAGAAGAGTACTTAGAATATCATGGACAGAGACAAGAGCAAACGCTTCTGTTTTGCAACAGCTTGATTTTAAGGAGAGTTGGCTATTAAAGCGCATAAAAAACAAGGAATTTAAATATTTCGGACACATCAAACGACAAGAGTGCCAGGAGAAAATTATTTTGGAGGGAATTGTGCCTGGAAAAAGAATAAGAGAAAGACCTAGAAGATGATGGGTCTAAGATGTCATTGACGATCTGAGAATGACTGCTGCTGACGTCGGTTATCTTGCACAGAACAGAGAGTTTTTCATGATTGTTGTCAAGGGAGCCAAGATCCGGAAGGACAAGCTATTTGATGATGATTATGATGAATCATATCAGAAAATTAACAGTAACGTTCTTAGTTCAAATAGTATGTGCATTTAAAGGACGTTCAACAGTATGATATTGCTAAAAATATAATGTATATTTAGTGATTTTGTTTTAGAAAAACAAACGGAGGATAGAACCCAAAGCATGAAAACATAAATACAGGAAACAGAAAAGCGCAAACCACAGTCTTCAGACCTAGAACCAGACACTGCGGTCTCAGAGCACACCTCCATAGAATGGGTTTCAGGGACTGTACTGTCTCCAAATGTGGAGCACCAAAGCAGTACCGAAAGCACATCTTGCAAGACTTCCCCAGCGCAGCGCAGCGTAAAAATGGAAATCTGGCAAATAGGAACAACTCTTCAGAATAAACTATGGAAAAGGGGCGGGGGGCGGGGGCGGGCGGGCAGAAAAGACTTATAGCACACCGCTCTATTGATGACACATACCGGAGTAGTTGCATAGCAGTAGATCGCAGAAGAAGTAGTGCGTTATGTATGTGTATGCTTGTATATGTGTGAGTGTGAGAATGTAGTTATCTTTGGTGATTCGCCTGTGTGGTACCGGGGTCCGGAAAGGAAGCAAACAATAGCATCACTGTGATCTATAAGGCATGTCGTAAGAGGCGACCGATGTAGGACCTAGGGAAGCTATCCTAGTAAATGAAAAGCATAACTTGTAGGCGCATAACTGGCACAACGTACACTCGCTCTTAGGCTCAGATCACATACAAATCACACAGAGTGGGTTAACAAGTGGTCGATATGGAGTCTTCTTTCCAAAAAAAGAAGAAGATCTTTGGGGATTAGTCTGTAACACATCTTCAAGAGATCGAAGAACATACAAGAACAGTACAAGACGCTTAGCACATTATCACAACCCGTGATACAAGAACTATCTTGCAGTGGAACACAAAACATACAAATACAAATAGAAATTATCAAACAGACAATTCGGCAAAGAAATGGTTCAAAGTAATAACAACCACATTCAGAAATTGCCCTGCATAAGAGTCAGCGAAATTCTGCACACTACACATAAAGAAATTTGGATGAACAGTTAAGTTACTCCATGAAAGAGTATTTCAGACACATCGGTAACATAACACATGGATACCATAACACATGGGTAACATAACACATGGGTAACACAACACATGGGTAATATAACACATAGGTAATATAACACATGAGTAACATACATAACACATGGGTAACACAACACATGGGTAATATAACACATAGGTAACATAACACATGGGTAATATAACACATAGGTAACATAACACATGGGTAACATAACACATGGGTAACATAACACATAGGTAACATAACACATGGGTAATATAACACATAGGTAACATAACACATGGGTAACATAACACATGGGTAACATAACACATGGGTAACATAACACATGGGTAACATAACACATGGGTAACATAACACATGGGAGTTATGTACATATGTGGTGTAGCTATACAGGAGTACAACACTGGTAGCCAAAGTAAAATAGTTAACCAACAAAGAACTGGTGTCGTTAGCCGTCACACGCTGAGAGACATACTCAGGAGGCAAATGGAGCCCTTATGGACTAATTGGTTCGATGTGCATCACAAAACTAAACTAAAACATGATGTAAGAAAACTGCTGATCTCCTCTTCTCAAAGTTCAAAGCGTTGAAATACATTAGAAAAATGATGATCACCAATTCTCAAAGTTCAAAGCATTGAAACATAAAAATGATAATCACCAATTCTTTTTTTTTTTTCCCGATCCAGAAGCACTTGAGCTGAAAGCTCTTCGGCTCGGTGCCATGGACATCGTAACCCTTCGGTTCGGTGCCATGAACACCGTAAATCTGGGGAATCTGTGTCTTTTCTGCCAGTCCGCGGAATTGAACCTGCACACACAGAGGACGTGTCACCCGTAGTCCAACGCGCTACGAACACGATGGGAAGTCGGGAAATCACCAATTCTCAAAGATCACTTCTCCTTCATCTTTGCGTTCGTTTTTACGACCAATTTTAATCACTCTTTGTGATATGTTTGATCTTTGCCAAGAGCGTGCATACGTTGCATATTGGTTTGGTAAAACTTTTTACCAAAACTTACTGCTGGAAGAGGTTGGCACAAATGGGGAAGCAGAAATCATAGGAATTATATCCTACAGAACTGCCCCCAGTATGCAGACCTGAGAAGAAAGAGGTGGCCCACTTACAATAGCGTCCAAGACAAACTGTATTGCATGGCTGATAATCTGAGGCAGACGGCTGCCTTTATTAGAGAATCCGAAATCCCAATCCAGTGAGAACGCAGAAGTTTGTCAGGTAGTAGCGGACTTCCGGTTTCAAGATGACGACGAGCCACTGTGTATAGACCGCGATAGTGGTAAATTCGACTTGTCCCATCCTATTCCTGCGTTTTGTGTGGCTTCATTTGTCAAATTCTACACAATGTATCTTCATTGTGGGAATATTGTGTCCGATGGACGATTATGCAGGAGTGATATGACGAACAACGTTTCGTCACTGACTGTTTGCGTTTGTTTGAGTTACGAGATTAAGGGCTCAGTCCTATCTATGAGTAGGTATTGAAGTTGGCGATAGTAGTCCAGAAAGTGCATCAGAACCAATAGCATACCGCATCTCAAGCTTATATATTTGATGTTTATATTGTTGAAGGGGACCCATTTTGGTTAGTGATTAATCTGGTTGTATGGTTTTATTCCTACCGCCGCATCTCAAGCTTATATATTTGATGTTTATATTGTTGAAGGGGACCCATTTTAGTTAGTGATTAATCTGGTTGTATGGTTTTATTCCTACCGCCGCATCTCAAGCTTATATATTTGATGTTTATATTGTTGAAGGGGGCCCATTTTGGTTAGTGATTAATCTGGTTGTATGGTTTTATTCCTACCGCCGCATCTCAAGCTTATATATTTGATGTTTATATTGTTGAAGGGGACCCATTTTAGTTAGTGATTAATCTGGTTGTATGGTTTTATTCCTACCGCCGCATCTCAAGCTTATATATTTGATGTTTATATTGTTGAAGGGGACCCATTTTGGTTAGTGATTAATCTGGTTGTATGGTTTTATTCCTACCGCCGCATCTCAAGCTTATATATTTGATGTTTATATTTGTTGAAGGGCACCCATTTTGGTTAGTGATTAATCTGGTTGTATGGTTTTATTCCTACCGCCGCATCTCAAGCTTATATATTTGATGTTTATATTGTTGAAGGGGGCCCATTTTAGTTAGTGATTAATCTGGTTGTATGGTTTTATTCCACATCTCTACCCCCTTCAAGATATTTTTGATGATGTTACTTTTGATTGATGACAGTATTCAGACTGAGGTGTTACATGATGATTACACAACTCAGTGGACACAGCTTATTATACGACACTGGACTCCATTTGATATTTTCATATACATGTTTATTTATGCTTTGACAAAGGCTTCTCAAACACGTCTGTCCATGTCAAGTGTAGATCTAGGAATCTTGTTTACTAACGTTTCTAATTGACTGTTTCTACACAACTACGTAGTTTTTATTACGTCAAGAAATGTCTCGTTGTTATGTGTTGCGCCTCTGCTTAGAGAGTGCAACACATAGTCTCAACTATTAAATATCTAATTACATACTACACTAACTATCTGGCTAACTGTCCATTCATCCGCTGCCACCTGGGGGCTATGACAGACTATGACAATTATACCGTCCGATAAGATGTATTCTGTTGATCGACCTGACGAACGTCACGTAGTTACGTCGATACATTCAAAACTACACGGTATCAGAGATAAACTCCCCATACTTCTTCTTCAAACGCTCCATATCGACTACTTGTCAAACCGCTCTTTATGATTTGTATATGATCTGAGCCTAAGAGCGATTGGAAGTTGTGCGAGTTACGCGCCTACAAGTATGCTAACACATCAGATTACTGCAACGCTTTTTATTTACTAGAGTAACTTTCCTAGTCCCCTACTTCAGTCGCCTCTTACGACATGCCTTGTAGGTCGCAGTGTTACTATTCTTTGCTTCCATTTCAAGCCCCGGGAACACACGGGTGGAGCTCCAGACAACAGTTGACTTCATCATAAGAACACACATGACGGTATAATCATCCAAATAGCGATTGCATGAAGAAGACGAAAAAAAAAATTGTCGGATCACTGATGAAGAGAAAGAATAATATACTTGCAAAATGCTAACTCGTCAACAGTTCTACCTCGTTACTCATATTTGTAAATCTTCACAGAGCTGTTCTGGTACTCAATAGAGACTGTGTTGACCTGAGAGCCGTTTGTAATCGAAAAAAAATCAAATGACTCCAATTGTGGTCACCCGTTCAGGAATCCAGTACACTAACCATCTCGTTGTCTCTCTCTCTCTCTTTATTTATATGTATGTCTGTGTATGTACGTGTGTGCTTGTGTGTGTGTAACTACATAGTACTAAAATTCGGAGACATCGTGAAACGTCGAAGCCTTCGGAAAAAAAGAAACAACGACTGAGAAAAAAACTCACAAACACACGCACATACACATATATACACACATAATTTAATTTAGGAACCAGTAAAAAAAATAACACCAAGAGTTAGTTGTAACCCAAATAAAATTACGTATACGCGTGTAGCTGATCTACGCCGGTACATCTAGCATAGGAAATGAAAATTGTGGCCGCCGAGTGGTTACCGGGGCCCTAATTTGGGGTGTAAAGAATAGAACCACTGTTACCTGCCACGAATGTCGTAAGAGGCGACTAAGGAGGTTTGGCTGAAGTCGGATGCACATGTCCTAAACGTGTAGATGTCTTTGCGTTTAGGGGCCTACCAAACCAATGTGCAACGTATACACGTTCTTGGCAAAGATCAAATCATATCACAAAGAGTGATTAAAATTGGTCGTAAAGAACGAACACAAAGAAGAAGAAGAAGAAAATTGTGGCATATCCTTTACATGACATTGCCATCAACCCCAGTAAACGAGTTGTTGATTTTCTAGGCACTACTTATACGTTCCGTAGTTTGCAGTTTATTTCTGAACGGTGAGGCCTATTTTTATCCTTCGTAAAAATCAACTGGAACTAATTTTCTTCCACACTGCTCGCCGGGGAGTTAGAAGCAGATACTATTTAGTTGTGATTGAGCTTACTACCACCAAGCTACAGACGCCCACATATCTAGCATAATTCATCTTCTTCGAGCGCTCCATATCGACCACTTGAACCACTCTTTGTGGTTTATATGTGATCTGAACTTAAGAGCGACTGTACGTTGTGCCAGCTATGCTCCTACAGGTAGGCCAGCACATCCAATTACTGCGATGCGTTTTATTTACTAGGGTAGCTTCCCTAGGTTCCTACCTTAGACGACTCTTATGACATGCCTTGTAGGTCGCAGTGCCACTATTCTTTGCTTCCTGCGGCCCGGCACCACACGGGGGTAGCATGTACAAATGACTTAAAGTATATTACACAAGTTTGATATATGTTGCACAACGTGAAATGAATCCTCTATTCAACAGTATAACGTATCTCGCTTAGAATAATACCTGATGGCGAGGTCTCCCGATGATGGAAGGGGAAAACAGCCCTAGGAGCATCATCTCCTGCAAAACCTGCCTTACACATACCAGATCCATTGTCTATTACAAGAGCGGCAACATCATCGTCACACATGACTGAAATCACACAATTCTTTTGTTTTAAATTTAAATTATACAAATGTTTCGTTTAAAAAAGGATCCAGTCTCCCACTTTTTTACTTTATCTCACAGACGGATAACCAAGAAGGCTTGATCTAATTATTAAGGCTTTTTATTGAAAATTTTTCAAAGTTCTCTGGGATGATATATCTATCAAAATAAACTGCACGTGCAGAAGTAACTATATCACACCATGTGATACACGTATTAGACAAAGAATACTCTAAAATTAGACTAGTTCTAGTAGATAAGATGAACAGGCCAGTTTATATGACTCCTTAAGTGCAACTATGCTTGTTTTAAAAACAAACAGTAATTTAAGTCTAAGCCTGGTAGTGTGATAAGATTCGTGTTACAGGCCATAATGAACATCTCCTTAAATGGAGAACTTGTTACAAGCTGTTGGCAACTTTTGGGAAGTCAGAATGTTATGACCATTTATGGTACATTTCTCCACCTCCCCCCTCTCTCTTGTGTGTAATACCAGTTGAAGCAGGCGATCATGGAATTGTAGTTTTTTTCTTCTTCCTGTCGTTAGTGATGTTTGATCAGTTATGTTGTCGAGTTGTGAAAATTTGATCGAAAAATGGTTCAACTTATGAGAGGAATGTGAGGATATTTCTTCTTCTTCTTTGCGTTCGTTCTTTACGACCAATTTTAATCACTCTTTGCGCCAGAGTGGTTACGGGGCCCAAATTTGGGGTGCAAAGAATAGAACCACTGTTACCTGCCACGCATGTCGTAAGAGGCGACTAAAGAGGTAGTGCTGAAATCGGATGCACGGGTCCGCTAGGGAATGCTAACCTGAAACAAATGCTTGCAAAAAACGGATGCACTAGGCCGTAAGGCGCATAACATGGTGCAACGACCCTCACAATGAGGAATGGGATAACGGATTATACGGTCGTCAATCTGCCTCGGAGAGTTAGCCACACAGTAAGAATGTCAGACCTACCATCACGAGGGTGGCCAAAACTTACTGCGGGAAGAGGTTGGCACAAACGGGAAGCAGAAATCATAGGAATTATATCCTACAGAACTGCCCCCAGTATGCAGACTTGAGAAGAAAGAGTTGGCCCACTTATACCAGCGTCCAAGAGAAACTGTATGGCGGGGCTGATAATCTGACGCAGACGGTTGCCTTTATTAGAGAATCCGAAATCCCAATCTAGTGAGAACGCAGAAGAAGAATCACTCTTTGTGATGTTTGATCGTTGCCAAGAACGTGTACACGTTGCACATTGGTTTGGTAGACCCATAAACGCATACACTTCTACACGTTTAGGACAAGTGCTTCCGATTTCAGCCAACCCTCCTCTTACGACATGCGTGGCAGGCGATTGTACGTTGTGCCAATTTGCGCCTACAAGTAGTCCAGAACATTCAATCTCTACGACGCTTTTTATTTACTAGGGTAGCTTCCCTAGGCCCCTACCTCGATTCTTACGACACGCCTTGTAGGTTACAGTGTTACTATTCTTTGCTCCTATTGTGAGCCCCTGCAACACACGGGCGAAAATGAATGAGAAAGGAGTGAATATTGGGAATTGCCAGACAAGAATAAGTTGTTAGAGGCACGAGACATTTGATTAATCACAGCAGAATGGGAGTGATAAGTCGTTATAGTTTAATAAAGATATAGAGGAGTTCGAAGCATACTTCTTTCTAGCTCTCATACTCCATCAGGTTATAGAAGGATGCAGTCCAGAGAACGGTCGCAGTTTTCAGCGTGAGATGGGGTATCTGCACCTTTGAGTCTAACCTTCAGCATAACCTTTCTTAGGGTCCGGCGTAGCTTCTCCCTCTTCGATCGCCTCAAACTTACCCAGCCTTCTTGGTAGTCACCTGTTTCTGGGGCCGCCACGGGAAATCTCAGTGCGTGAAACTTTGTTCTTCCGCTGACCCTAACGCTAGCAGTCAGCTATGAGTCGTTGACTTCTACAAGCCCATGCAGCTTGCGTAGTTCTCCTAAAAGAGACTGGGGTTTCATTCGGAGTACTATGATTACGATCTCACTATTGTCTATTCCCAGGTGGAAGACGTAGTTGGCTGTCCACTCTTGTCGTTAATCGTAGAGATGGGAGCTTTAATTTGCCCCTTGAATAAAAGAATTCATTAAATTAATTTATCAATATTACGCACTGCCGGCTTTCACTAATCGCTAAAAAGATGACTCATTCCTACCAGGTTTTTTTTTTTTTTTTTTTACATTCACAACTGTACACAAAATAACTCCGCCACAATCATTATACTCACTTGATGGTGTCACCAGTGTGTTGCAGGGGCGTACAAGGGGAGCAAAGAATAGTAACACTGTGACATACACGACATGTCATAAGAGGCGACTGAGGTAGGAGCCTAGGGAAGCTACTCTAGTAAATAAAACGTAATGGGATGTGCTAGCCTACTTGTAGGTTTATAACTGGCACAACGTACAATCGCTCTTAGGCTCAGATCACAAAGATTGGTTTAACAAGTGGTCGATATAGAGCGTTAGAAGAGGAAGAAAAAGTCGATGTTTTTGAACCAATATTTTGAGTGTGAGTTGAGACACCAAATGAGAGCAAACAGTTTTAACAAATTTATCTTTGTATCTTGATTTATTCAAAGTCTGAGTCATCACAACAACACAACTGGGTGGAAAAGTTCATGAACTTTATATCTGGACCGACCTTGTTAAGACATGATCGATATGAAGGGTTGAAGCGAGGAAGATATAGATAATATCAACGATCTGTGAATAGCTAATGTTGCTATTCGAATCGAGCTTCGAATCAGCATTCTACACATCAACATCTCTCTCTCTCTCTCTCCATATATATATATATATCATCATCATCAGGTGCGTATCCTTTATAGGACGTTGCTCTCTTTGCAGCACATCTGAAATTCTCTCTGTCTCTTGCCAGTTCACCCACTTCGTCGATGGTCATGTTCATGGTTTCTTTAATATCTTGTAGCCATCTTCTTCTTGGTCTGCCTCTGCGTACTGGAGCCCTGCCCTCTAGTATTGTTCTTTCCAGGCTATCGTGAGGCTTGATGGGGCCAAAGTATGTAATTTTTCTGTATAGTATGTTGTTTATCAGATAATTCTCTTAAACATTTAGTTCTTTCAGGACATCAGTGTTCTTTCTTTTTTCTGTCCATAGATATATATAAGAATAAGCTGAAGAACCGTAATGAAATTGTGTGTGTGTGTGTCTGTTCCCATTGTTTGAAGATATCTGGGTATCCTACGGACATGAAATTTGGCAAGAGAGTAGCTTTCATAGATGGGAAGATGTAAAAATTATCAAACCGGACTATTAGTTCGTTTCTATATTTAAATTCCAACTTTACGAAATGGCCATGAAAAGTTAAAAAACGAAATGTTGTCTCTTCTTCATCTTCTTCTTTGCGTTCGTTCTTTACGATGAATTTTAATCACTCTTTGCGATATGTTTGATCTTTGCCAAGAACGTGTATACGTTGCACATTGGTTTGGTAGACCCTAAACGCATAGATTTCTACACGTTTAGGACACGTGCATCCGATTTCAGACAAACCTCCTCAGTCGCCTCTTACGACATGCATGGCAAGCAGCAGTGGTTATATTCTTTACACTCCAAATTTGGGCCCCGGTAACCACTCGGGCGAAATGTTGTATTCATGTCTCAACGTGCCGTGCACATGTTAAAGCTATGATGAAGTCACTATTATTATAACGTGTTTTAAACACATTTGCTTACAGGTGCTTGTAGAGTAATTGATAACAGTCCCATCTACCATGCTGTAGACCATGCGTTAGATTCACGCTCGGCAAATTTTTTAATTGTTAATTTATTTATTAAAAATAAATATTTAAAAATAATTTTTTTGTTTATTTATTTTTGTTGTCGTTATTGTTTTGGTTTGTTTTGGTTGGTCTGTTTTTTAAAAACATATCGACAAGTTTACAATCTGAATAAATTTAATTTTTCAATTGTTATTTTAGCCGATTTTGAGGGGACGGTGCATGTTTCTTTAATATTATCAGTTTCCCACTGTTTGGTACTTAAAAGTTTCGGAAATGATTCACTGTACGAAGAACGAGTCCAACTGCTAGTTAGTCATATAAGCAGTTCATATAATTCTCAATATTTCTCTCCAAAACAATATCTCTGTGACCTCCATAAAGTTTCATTCATGTCTATGTATTGTCCATGACGCACTTCTATATGTCAGTGCTGGTTCTATGTAGAACAAGAACCATGTCTGAGTTTTATATGTCAGTGCTGGTTCTATGTAGAATTTAAGAACCCTGTCTGACTTTGATATATAACCATTTG
Source organism: Arion vulgaris (assembly GCA_020796225.1). Classification (NCBI taxonomy): domain Eukaryota; kingdom Metazoa; phylum Mollusca; class Gastropoda; order Stylommatophora; family Arionidae; genus Arion; species Arion vulgaris. The sequence continues at coordinate 29,701,023 of CM036769.1, forward strand.
TTTTATAGAATGCCTTTATTTTCTAGAAAACTGTTTTATATTGGACTATTCTGTTCTTTATTTCTGATCTACATTTACCATCTAATGTTACCAGAGTTTCAAGGTATTTAAATTGATGGACTTAAGTTAGCACGTCCTATTCATTTTGATGGAATCTGGGTTTTTTAAAAGAACGTAAAAAAACCATACTACGCGTGAATTCACTACAAGTGACACTACTGAAAAAACTCACATACACACAGAATACACATACTCATTATGCGTTAGTGTGTGGCAACCTGATTGCTATAGTGCACCCCTTGGCTGGTTGTCTCCAGTTTCAGCACTCTTATTACTAGAGAAGACTGTAGTCTAATTCGAAGGATAGAAAAGTTGTAAAAGAAGTATGAGATAAGACAAGAAATACATGCCCTTCCTCAAGTGAGTGGAGGATCGCCATTTAACCTACAGCTGGGGAGTAAGTTGGCTACAACCAGAGTAACTTCCACTCGCCGGTGGGTTCTGCGTTGTCACCTTATGGGACTTCACTCTTCTCCCCACCCTTTTTGTCTGGCGTTTCACCTTCAGTCTGTTCGGCTTGATTAGACCTGCCAGGAGTGAGTCATAGCCTGAAGGATCATCAAGACACACAAATCATCCAACCACGTTAAGGTAGTTTAATGTGGAAGGATATCCAATCCATCTTCTCTTTTGAAAAATGGTGTTTGTATTTCTGACACTATGTAAGAAGTGATAAGCTAGAACATAATCCAGATATTAGATTAAAAATTTAAAAAAACGTCCATCGCAAGCAATAATGACAACAACCTCAGACGTGTGCTGCTGCACTCTCTGGTGTGTGCGGAGGTGACTGTAGAGTCCAATCCTAGAACACAATCCCCTACCAGAGGTGGGGCATACATGATCAAGGTTAGACATGTGGGTGTTGTGTATTCTATCTTTTCACGCAGCTCGCTTTCTTTGTGCCTCAGCGGCACGTCGATTCTCAACTATGCGAGTTCCTCTTGCGCTGTTACAGCGCTACAATTGGCGATCTTGCGCAAGAGATTCCCAGCACGTAGTGTCAATATCGACGCAAAACAGATAACACACACTCATACCTTAATATATTTTTAATTTGAAGAAAAGTTCTCATTTGTTTATCCCCTTTTATAGCTACTGCTTGTTGCCAGTATAATTACTTACAGTATAGTAAATCTATTCTCTAATTTACAGTATAGTAAATCTATTCTCTAACTTACAGTATAGTAAATCTATTCTCTAACTTACAGTATAGTAAATCTATTCTCTAACTTACAGTATAGTAAATCTATTCTCTAACTTACAGTATAGTAAATCTATTCTCTAACTTACAGTATAGTAAATCTATTCTCTAACTTACAGTATAGTAAATCTATTCTCTAACTTACAGTATAGTAAATCTATTCTCTAACTTGCAGTATAGTAAATCTATTCTCTAACTTACAGTATAGTAAATCTATTCTCTAACTTTCAGTATAGTAAATCTGTTCTCTAACTTACAGTATAGTAAATCTGTTCTCTAACTTACAGTATAGTAAATCTATTCTCTAACTTACAGTATAGCAAATCTATTCTCTAACTTACAGTATAGTAAATCTATTCTCTAACTTTCAGTATAGTAAATCTGTTCTCTAACTTACAGTATAGTAAATCTGTTCTCTAACTTACAGTATAGTAAATCTATTCTCTAACTTACAGTATAGTAAATCTATTCTCTAACTTACAGTATAGTAAATCTGTTCTCTAACTTACAGTATAGTAAATCTATTCTCTAACTTACAGTATAGCAAATCTGTTCTCTAACTTACAGTATAGCAAATCTGTTCTCTAACTTACAGTATAGCAAATCTATTCTCTAAGATAAAACCTTAAAATTGCTTTGGCTAATCCTTCTGTAAATCCTTGCTCGTGCTTCCTTACAAATGGTCGAGTCAGGTAACACTAGATTAATTTAGTAAATAATACACTAAGCCTTCTAGTAATGTGATATTATCAAATTGAATATAGGAAAAGGAAGAAGCATACATCTTTTCACAATCATGGGCGTACATACGTCAAGACATAAGGGGAGGGGAAGAGGAAAGAAGGTAAGATGGGAGAAGGGGAAGTGCTCCACCCCCTAGAAAATAGCTTTTAGTTTTCTGAAAAATTGTCAAATATTTCTATTTCAATTGAATGAAAATAACGCCCGAGTGGTTACCGGAGCCCAAATTTGGGGTGTAAAGAATAGAACCACTGTTACCTGCCATGCATGTCGTAAGAGGCGACTAAGGAGGTTTGGCTGAAATCGGATGCACGTGTCCTAAACATGTAGAAATATATGCGTTTAGGGGCCTACCAAACCAATGTGCAACGTATACACATTCTTGGCAAAGATCAAACATATCACAAAGAGTGATTAAAATTGGTCGTAAAGAATGAACCCAAAGAAGAAAAAGAGCTCAATTGAAATCTGATCTGAATCTGGTCTTGTCTATTTCCGCGTTGTAAAATAGACGCCACATTTTAACTAATGTCATTTTTTCACCACATCTTACCATCCTTCCCTGAACAAAAAATGTATTTGTGTGAATGACCATGGTTAGAATGTGAATTTTGTTATTGTTTTTCTTCTTTGAACGCTCCATATCGACTTGTTAACCACTCTTGTTGATTTGCATGTGGTATAAGCCTAAGAGCGATTGTACGTTGTGCCAGTTATGCGCTTACAAGTAGGCTAGCACATCTGATTTCTGTAACGCTTTTATTTACTAGAGTAGCTTCCCTAGGTCCTACATCAGTCGCCTCTTACACATGCCTTGTAGGTCACAGTGGTACTATTCTTTGCATCAACTGTGGGCCCGGCACCACAAGGGCGGAATTTTGTTCCAATAGATAACCAATATTAAAAACTAGTTGCTTATCCTAAGTCTTACATCCGTATTGGATATCCTTATTGAATGTACAGACTCTATTACAGGAATTATTTAGCCCACAAGTGTTTAACGAAACCATTTTAATTTTGGTTTCACGTACATAGTTCATACCGACAATTTATTTCTCATGTGTTAAATGTATTTAGCACATCACAATTGAATCTTGATAGAGTTCTAAGTCTGGGTAGGACACACTTTGCGAGAACCTGAGGGAAATATAACAAGAAATGTCCTTTCCTAGAACCCGCAGGGACAGCGAAAGAAATGGAGGCCGAGAAATACACGGAGAAGAGATTTGGAAGCAGAGTCCAACAGTATAAAGAAGAGCTGGAGGGAGCTGCAGGAGATAGCTAGAGATAGGAAGGCTTGACATGAGTTGGTTGAGGGCCTATGCCCCTATCCGGGTTAAAAAGGCAGAGAAAGAGAGAGAAAGAGAGCGCCTTAAGTCATCTTAAACTCTACGTGCTTCACTAACGAAAAGAACAAATTAAGCAGTCAGACTAATAGTTATATGATGTTACTATTTCTATACATTTTTTTTTTTTTCTTTCTTTCGTCCGCTTTCAACTCAGACGAAGTTTCAACTCTGAAACTGATTTTTGCGTGAAAACCCGTTTTTCCAATTTCTTACAATGGCAGCAGCGTGCACATTGTAAATTACTTTACACTGGCAGCCGTGTGCTCAATGTACTCGTAATTAGTATTCCTCGCCATACAGGCAGATTTTCTCAGACTTCAGAGGTACTCACGTTATCGTCCTGAGTAAGACCAGGGACTCGAACAAATGCCGGACAGTAGGTTCGAACCCGAGCTATGAGGCGTCTCACAGCTAGCAGGCCGAGCTACTATCAACTACTCTAGGCAGTCCCCCATTCCTATACATGTAAACTGCAATCAAAATCTGATTTGAATCTGGTCTTGTCTATTTCCGCGTTATTAAAAAAAAAAGCATCAAAATTTAAATAAAAGTCATTTTTCCATACCGCTCACCCCACATGGCCGTCTGTGTTTAAACAAAAATAGTTTTGTGTGCAATAAGAACAAACACCTATCGTTATTGTATGTAATATCGTTATTTAGGGCGATATAGGACATGGGATGTGCCGGATGAATTTAATGACCACATGGCTAGTGCAGTCGCCGCGAAACTGTTCAGGTTAGGATTTTTCTTTATGACCTCGACATAAAAAAACTTATTGGCTTTACCGGGGATTGAACCCGGGCCACATGCATGAGAGCCCGTGTTCTAATCTATTCGGCCAGATGCCCCACCTTGCGTGCAAATGAGCACACCAAAAATAAATATATCATCTTGAACATCGCGTTGGTCTTTGCGTAGGTCTGAAGTGGTCCGTATTATGGGTACGGTAGGATGATTATACAGGGTGTTCAAGATAATTGCAGCCCCATTGACAAATCGAAAGTTGCCAGTTACACATTGAGTTGTGTTTATTTACTATTTAAACCGGTTCTGATTAGCTCGTCCTACGTCACATTTGTTCATCGCCCCTTCCCGCACTACAATTACACACCGTGACACAACCTTGACCTATTCTACGTCATAACTGAACCTCCTCACTTTCATACATATATGCCAGATTAGCTCCATTCACAGGCTGCTTTTATCTTGAACACCCTGTACTTTGGTCACATTAAGCGTCACGATGGCCTGGAAAGAACAATATTAGAGGGCTGGGTCCCAGGACGTAGAGGCAGACCAAGAAGAAGATGGCTACACGATATTAAAGAAACCATGAATATGACCATCGACGAAGTGGGTGAACTGGCTAGAGACAGAGTGAATTTCAGATACGCTGCAAATAGAGCAACGTCCTATAAAGGATACGCACCTTGATGATGATGATGAGTACGATTATGCTAATCTTAATTTATTTAGTAATTAATCGGAATATTTTTTCCAGAGATCTCTGATCTCAGTGTAGGTGAGATCGAGTTCCTAGTCCTATCAGAGAGAGAAGATAAAACGTTAGTCCCGTGTTCAAATTGAATACGTTAAAGAACACTTGGTCGTTCAAAATCGAGAAGAGCGGACTGAAAAGTCGGTTCCTGTTCCAAAATTCTTTGGAAAAAAATTAACAAAATAAAAATACAATTCCTACAAAATATTTTCAACATCTTCTAACTTACATCGGGGACCCTCGCCGGTGCTACACAATCCGTCTACTGACGCTGAGATCTTCCTGTGTAAGAAAGAGATCGGAACAAACAAGGTTACTCACCGAAGTACAATGATGATGTTCCTATCAATTAATCAAAAAATCAAATTTTCTACAGAAATCCAAATATAATCTTTATCAGAAGAAGTAATAACATTAGTAGTTTGGTTTCATCTGTTTGCTTTATTTAATTCTACTTTACTTTATTTCTCTCTGCTCCTTACGGAGCATAGGGTATCAACAGTTGGTTGCTACTATTAACGGTATGTCTGTTTTCTTCATGGTCTCCCGGTATAGTCGAGAAGTCTTCAGTTTTGTGTTGTTTTCAGTCGAACAACGGTCACCAGCACATCAGCTTCCTTGCAGGTTTGGCTGCAGCTCATCATCTGTCTCCGGCATGGAACCCAAGTCCTTCCGAGACGAGAGTTAGTTTTGAACAATTTGTTCTTGGTTTCTGTAACTACGTTCTTTTTTAAATGGATAGGAACTGTTTCCGGGGCTCTCGAGGGGAGCAAAGAATAGTACCACTGCGACCTACAAGTTATGTCGTAAGAGGAGACTGAGGTAGAGGTCTAGAAAGCTACTCTAGTAAATAAAAAGCGTCGCAGAAATCGGATGTGCTGGTCCACTTGTAGGCGCATAACTGGCACAACGTACAATCGCTCTTAGGCTCAGATTACATACAAATCACACAGAGTGGTTAACAAGTGGTCGATATGGAGTGTATGAAGAAGAAGAAACAATGAACAACTTAAGGGATTTAATGACAAGAACTATTTAAGGTGTAACAGAAGCATGTCGTCTTTTAATGAAAAACTGTAATCATGGATATATAATAATTATATAAGCATATCTGAAGCTTATCACATACAATTATACTCTTTTACCCTTGCCTTGTGTTCTGAAAGTCGTTGGTTCGAATCCGAACCGTTCTGTTCAAGTGTGCATATTTTCCAGAGACCTCTAGGATTGTTGCTGGCGCTACAAAGTTCGTACTTTCTGCAATGCTCTTGGCAGGTGGCATGCCCTTTCTGTGGTGAGGGACCAAGCCATATGGAGGTAAAACTCGGCGCAACGTAGTCAATCCTTCGGATGTAGACGACTATTTCTATCGCTAACATGTTATAGGCACGACCGCATCTCCAATTTAGCAATCCTGGACAATGCTGGCATTCCAGGCAAGAATAACTTTTTATGAGTCAGCGATGTATGAAATGGTTGAGCCACGAGTGACGTACAAGCAATGGTAAAATACCAAAAGAACATTCTATATGGTCGACTCGCAACTGGTATTAGACAACATGGGCGCCCATTACTACGCTTCATTGGCACCTGCGAGCTTGATCTATCTTCATGCAGTAAATACAAAGAAAATTGGTAGCGGTTGGCCAAAGTCGGGCAAGAATGGCGAGCGGTAGTGAGCTTAACAAGAGAAGAAGAAAAACACTATCACATATGGAGGCAAAAGAGAGCGCAAAAGGCATAGCGACCAACCTATGTATCAGCTCTAGTCTCCATTTTCCCCTGCAGCAAGCGAACTGAGGCAAGCGAATTAGTTAATAAGTTTGTCTGTCGTTCTGAAGATTGGGGATTATAATCGCGAGAGCCCCACAATATCACCTTCAAGTTAATCTCACGTGTCCTTGTTTGAGACCCTGTGTCAGTGAACAGGGGACATGTTTACACAATGTGTTATAGGGTTAACTATCATTTTAACACGTTCTCTGGTCAGCGTGGCGAGTTTTTATTTTATGAAATAGACCAAATATTCCGGATTTGCCTTTCCTACATGTGTTGAATCCTTTGAGCCTGCCGACAGTTTTTCAATCAACATACTGAAAGAGACCTTACGTCAGAAGGCTGGTAATAAATGCATGCATTGACCTCGTTTTATATTGACACAAACAAATTCTTAAACTGCATCAACTGAACAAATTCAGCTGACATTTGTTATCAGTAATAGCTCAAGAACAATAACAATTAAAGCTCTCATGTTATAAGTAACAAAGTAATAAAAGAATGTCATTCAATTGACAAGTAACGCCAAGACATAACAATTGATCCAACTCTCACTTTTGCAAGTAACAATTTAGTAAAAGAATAACTTAAGTTTCTTTAATTACAAATAACAGTTTCAAATTAAAAAGTGACTTCAGTTTTACGTCTTCTTCTTCTTTGCGTTCGGTTTCGTATGCTAGTCTAAACCATGAGATGTGTTGCCTCTATGAAGCTCCATGTCACTTGGAGTTCCTCGAGAGTTCCCCATAGTAAGCTCTGTAAGCTTCGTTCATGAAGTCATGTTTCGTTTCGTTGGTGTATGTATGATGGACATTACTGTAGGATGTATTAATTTTTACAATTTACAAGTAAAATGGAAAAATAGAAATCAAGTTTTCTAATTTACAAATAACTAAAAGAACGATGATTTCAGCGTTCCAATTTACAAGTCACAGTGTAATAAAAAAAGGACTTTCAGTTTCCAATTTACTAGAAATAGTAATTTCAGTTTTCCAATTTGCAAGCCCAAGTCCTGTATAAAAAAAAAAAATTAGTTTTCCAATTTACAAACTCATCATCATCAAGTGGCTTTGCCCTTCTGCAACTTGGTTCCAATGACAGCAGCACTGAAAAACTATTCTGTGAAAGATGCCCCGCGTCAACAGCAGTCATTCTTAGCTCGTCAATGGCATCCTGCACCCATCGTCGTCTAGATCTTTCTTTCGTTCTTCTTCCAGACCCCGTTCCTCTAGAATTGTCTTTTCCGGGCACTCCTGTCGTTTAATGTGTCCGAAATATCTAATTGTTTTTATGCTCTTTAATAGCCAAATCTCTTTAATATCAAGCTGTTGCAGAACAAATGCATTTGTTCTCTTCTCTGCCCATGCTATTCTATGTATTCTTCTGTAGGCATTCTGTACGCATTCAAAGACATTGATGATCTTTTCTGCCGCTTTGTCAATGGTCCATGTCTCACAACCATACGTTGCCAATAAAAAAGCACAGGTTCTTAAACACCTGAGTTGCCCGCCTGCCCAGCGTGTTCGTAGCGCGTTGGACGACGGGCGATAAGCCCTCTGTGAGTGCGGGTTCAATTCCGCGGGCTGGCAGAAAAGCCAAAGGTTTTCCAGATTTGCGGTGTTCGTGGCACCGAACAGAAGGGTTACGATGTCCATGGCGCCGAGTCAAAGAGCTGAAAGCTCAAATGCTTCTGGATCGGAAAAACCCCCAAAAACCCGAGTTTTGTTCTTATGTCAGTTCCCTTCACAAACCACAGTCCAATATTCCAATATTAATAAACTTTTTCAATTTATAAATAACGGTCCTACAATAGAATAAATCAAGCTTACATATTTGTTGCTAACTAACTTGCACAAGAAATGAAAACAACAATACATAAATCAAGCTTACATATTTGTTGCTAACTAACTTGCACAAGAAATGAAAGCAACAATAAATAAATCAAGCTTACATATTTGTTGCTAACTAACTTGCACAAGAAATGAAAGCAACAATACATAAATCAATCTTACATATTTGTTGCTAACTAACTTGCACAAGAAATGAAAGCAACAATAAATAAATCAAGCTTACATATTTGTTGCTAACTAACTTGCACAAGAAATGAACACAACAATACATAAATCAAGCTTACATATTTGTTGCTAACTAACTTGCACAAGAAATGAAAGCAACAATAAATAAATCAAGCTTACATATTTGTTGCTAACTAACTTGCACAAGAAATGAAAACAACAATACATAAATCAAGCTTACATATTTGTTGCTAACTAACTTGCACAAGAAATGAAAACAACAATACATAAATCAAGCTTACATATTTGTTGCTAACTAACTTGCACAAGAAATGAAAGCAACAATACATAAATCAAGCTTACATATTTGTTGCTAACTAACTTGCACAAGAAATGAAAGCAACAATAAATAAATCAAGCTTACATATTTGTTGCTAACTAACTTGCACAAGAAATGAAAGCAACAATACATAAATCAAGCTTACATATTTGTTGCTAACTAACTTGCACAAGAAATGAAAACAACAATACATAAATCAAGCTTACATATTTGTTGCTAACTAACTTGCACAAGAAATGAAAGCAACAATACATAAATCAAGCTTACATATTTGTTGCTAACTAACTTGCACAAGAAATGAAAGCAACAATAAATAAATCAAGCTTACATATTTGTTGCTAACTAACTTGCACAAGAAATGAAAGCAACAATAGAATAAATCAAGCTTACATATTTGTTGCTAACTAACTTGCACAAGAAATGAAAGCAACAATACATAAATCAAGCTTACATATTTGTTGCTAACTAACTTGCACAAGAAATTAAAGCAACAATAAATAAATCAAGCTTACATATTTGTTGCTAACTAACTTGCACAAGAAATGAAAGCAACAATAAATAAATCAAGTGTAATTGCTTATGCTCCAAAGCATGCTGTGTCACTATTAAATAATATAACAAATTTATCGTGGTAGAACTATATGGCATACATTCGTGACACAAGAACATAAACTTCATGATTGCAAATTTGAGGTTACAAAACATTGACATTAAATTAAGATACAATGTTATGAATTCAAAGCAGGGCAAAATACCATAAACACCAAATTGTGGTGCATGCTTTTACAGAAATGATGAAGTCCATTAAATGTATTTAAGTGCCTAATATTTATGAAAACTAGAAGCATTTTCTGTGGACAATAGCTGGTCCAGACTCGTCGTATTCTTGTTTGGAGATCCACATCTGTTGGAAGGTGGACAGAGAAGCTAGGATGGAACCACCGATCCAGACAGAGTATTTACGTTCTGGAGGAGCAATGATTTTAATCTTCATTGTTGCTGGGGCAAGACATGTAATTTCCTTCTGCATTCTGTCGGCGATGCCAGGGAACATGGTAGAACCACCAGACAATACAGTGTTGGCATACAAGTCTTTACGGATATCAACATCACATTTCATGATGGAGTTGTAGGTGGTCTCATGAATACCAGCAGACTCCATACCAAGGAAAGAAGGTTGGAATTCTGCTTCAGGGCACCTAAAGCGCTCGTTACCAATAGTGATGACCTGTCCATCAGGAAGCTCGTAACTTTTTTCCAAAGAGGACGAGGTGGCGGCAGTTTGCATCTCCTGCTCGAAGTCGAGTGCAACATAACACAGTTTCTCCTTGATATCACGAACGATTTCTCTCTCTGCAGTGGTGGTGAAGCTGTAGCCTCTCTCAGTGAGGATCTTCATCAGGTAATCTGTAAGGTCACGGCCAGCAAGGTCCAATCTCATGATGGCATGAGGAAGAGCATAGCCTTCATAAATGGGGACAGTGTGTGTAACACCATCACCAGAATCCAACACAATTCCTGTAGTACGACCAGAGGCATACAATGACAGTACAGCTTGAATAGCTACATACATGGCTGGAGAGTTGAAGGTTTCAAACATGATCTGTGTCATCTTCTCTCTGTTGGCCTTTGGATTAAGTGGGGCTTCTGTCAGCAGGACTGGGTGTTCCTCAGGGGCAACTCTCAGCTCATTGTAGAAGGTGTGATGCCAGATCTTCTCCATGTCATCCCAGTTGGTGACAATACCATGTTCAATGGGATACTTGAGAGTAAGGATACCTCTCTTGGACTGAGCCTCATCACCAACATAACTGTCTTTCTGTCCCATACCAACCATCACACCCTGAAAGAACAAAATTCACATACAACTTTTAGAAGCATATTTTTCATTTACTTGAACAAAGTTATAACGTAAGCAGCCATATATAAATGTTCAATTGTATGTTCATAGATATCATCAACACATATATATTCTGGAGTCTCTCTGGTGTAGAAGTTGGAGACTCGCCTCTCGTTCCAAAGGTATTCAGTTCGTTCCCTCGTGGAGCTATCGGGATATTATTCCAGAGATCACTTAAGAGATCCAGAGGTCCAGTGTAGGTGAGATCGAGTTCCTAATCCTATCGGAGACGGACGATAAAACATAGGTCCGGTGTTCAAGTTGAGCACATAAACAAATCATTAGTATTTCAAAATCTACAAGTGCAGGCTGGAAATCCGCATCCTGCTATTTCAAAATCTACAAGTGCAGGCTGGAAATCCGCATCCTGCTATTTCAAAATCTACAAGTGCAGGCTGGAAATCCGCATCCTGCTATTTCAAAATCTACAAGTGCAGGCTGGAAATCCGCATCCTGCTATTTCAAAATCTACAAGTGCAGGCTGGAAATCCGCATCCTGCTATTTCAAAATCTACAAGTGCAGGCTGGAAATCCGCATCCTGCTATTTCAAAATCTACAAGTGCAGGCTGGAAATCCGCATCCTGCTTAAAATTAATTACAAGAAGATTAAAAATAAAATTCCTACAAAATAATTTTCAAAATTACATAGGGGACCCTCGATGGTGCTACGGAGTTCATGCACTGCCGCTGAAACTTTCATGTATAAGAAAGAGATAGGAGCACACAAGGTTACTCACTGAAGTTCAATGATGGTGATCCTACAAATCAATCAATCAATCAATCAATCAATCAGATACAATCATATAGGATATACTATCAGAGTGTTAAGAAGGGGTTTAGACAATGCATTAGTTGGTCTTAGCATTTACACTCTCTTGGTAGTATTACTAACAAGTGAATAAGAATTCCAGGTGAAGCACCGGAACCACTGAATATGGTATACGTTGATAGTGTTATATGGCATTTTTCGTCTTTACAGATAGTCAGTTAGCAAATGTTTTGCAGTGACAACTTCTGAGTTTGCGTTTGTCTCTCTTGCATTTCAGCACATCCCTACTTTTCTCGTGACTGTTGAATTCCGTGTTGTGTCCGAGCCAAAAGCAGAGATGAGGTGTCCTCTCCATGTGTGCCTAGCCTGGCCGAATGTGCATTGCCCATGTTGCACACACCCTTTCTCTTTACCCTACCTTTTTTACCCAAAGGAAATACACTGTCCATATGTTTGGAATTGTGCAGGGGATGTCAGAAGATGTAATCAATACACAAATAATCAACAACTACATTAGGTCCCTCCTCCGGATTTGTGGTCAAGGTTTACTCCTCTAGCCCTCTGCATAACCGTGCTGACCCACAGGGCAGTGGGGATTTTCTATTAGGTTTTACTCCCTAGCCTTTAGCTCTCTCGACCCCCTTCCTACACAAGGTAGTGGGTTTCACAGTCGAAGATGGTACCGTCTATTGCCTATGGAAATAGCAAAGAAACAGATTTAACAATATATGGTTTATTTCGGAATATAGTACCAGGTCCGTATGTATTTATTAACGAACTGCACATGATGAGTGATGTGGTCAACATCATGTTGAATTATTTTTCAAACATCACCGCTGAGTTTTAAAATCACATAATACAAATAAATGTGTGTGATTTTTTTTTCCCCCGATCCAGAAACACTTAAGCTTTTAGCTCTTCGGCTCAATGCCATGGACATCGTAACCCTTCGGTTCGGTGCCACGAATACCTTGAATCTGGGGAACCTGTGGTTTTTCTGCCAGCCGGCGGAATTGAACCCGCACTGACAGAGGGCTAGTCACCCGTAGTCCAACGCGCTACGAACACGATGGGCAAGCGGACAAATGTGTGCGATAAGATGTAGTATTATGCTTCAATTGGAACATACAGAAATATGTATCTATCTATATCCTCTTTATGTCCCGTTTGATACAAAAGACTTCTACAAGAGATGTCCATTACTGCCGTTCTGCCGCTTTTGTATCAAGTGTTTGCCATGTCAGGCCACAATATTTCAACTCTATTTTCACAGTTCTTCTCCATGTTTCCTTTGGCCTCCCAGGCCTTCTTTTAACAACCACTGTCCATCAGAGAGCTGTTCTAGTCAATGTCCCTACTGGCATACGATATACAAGACCACTCCAACTCCATCTTCGTCTTTTCTTCTTCTACGTTTTCTTCGAACGCTCCATATGGACAACTTGTTAAACTACTCTATGATTTGTATGTGATCTGAGCCTAAGAGTGACTGTATGTTGTGCCAGTTAAGTGCATACAAGTAGGTCAGCACATCCGGTTTCCGCGATACTTTTTAGTTACTAGGTTAGCTTTCCTGGGTAGGCCTCCCTGGTAAGCTTCCCTGTATAGGCCCTACTTCAATCGCCTCTTACGACATGCCTTGTATATCGCAGTAGTACTATTCTTTGCTCTCCTTGTGAGCCCCAGAAACACACGAGTGTATTTGTCTTTTAATGATAGTCTCCAGTGATGCACATTTTGTTCGTTTCAAAAGCTCTTCATTTGCTTTTGTATTTGGCCAGAATATTTTCTGGCTTCTTCTTAAAAAATTATTTTGAAATGTCTCCAACTTGTTTATGAATTTACAGGAATATGAATCCGAATAAATATAGATAATAGCGGAAATAAAGTAATGGCAAATTCAATATATATATATATATGTTATAGAGCTTGACATAATTCGATATTCGTCTTTTCAAAACATGCGATTTGTGCCAAGAATAGAATCCTGAAATAAACTGTTGTCGTCACGAGATTATCTATAAAGAAAACAAAAAAGGAAACAAGAAAGAGGTATAAAAGGAAAGCAAGAGAGAAAGCAAGAGAGAGAGTGAGAGAGAGTGAGAAAGAGTAGAGAGAGAGCAAGAGAGAGAGCAAGAGAGAGAGAGCAAGAGAGAGAGAGCAAGAGAGAGAGATCAAGAGAGAGAGATAAAGCAAGAGAGAGAGAGCAAGAGAAAGAGCAAGAGAGAAGGCGAGAGAACAAGAGAGAGAGAGAGAGCGAGAGAACAAGAGAGCAAGAGATTGAGAGAACAAGAGAGAGGCAAGAGAGAAAGCGAGAGAGAGCAAGAAAGAGAGCAAGAAGGAGAGCAAGAGCAGAGCACAAGAGAGAGAGCACGAGAGAGAGCGAGAGAGAGAGAGCGAGAGAGAGAGCATCACGAAATATGAATGTGGTCGTGAGTATATAAGTGAGTGTGTTTATATGTATGTGTGTGACTGCTTGTGTGAGTGAGTGGACGATGGGAAGCGAGAAAGAGAAAGTTCGAGATGTCTTGCCACAAAGAACTACAATCGATTTATTTTAATCTAGCGTGTTACAGATAATTGACACCGACACACTAGCCCTGACAGACAGACGCATGTGAATTTAGTCGGGGAGAACTGTGCTCCGTCTCAACACACTGAAAATAGATCGGCTGTCAACCAAAATTTGAATCTGGAAATTATTACAAGAAATGGAGCGAATTAAAGATGGGAACTGTCAAATGTTTGCACTTTCAAAAATAAAATGCAATGCTGGGACGTAGCACAATATCGTTTGTGTTTTCTAAAGAGATGGTATCGATATTGTGCAGGTCCGTAGTGTTGTGTATGGATATTCAGTTTCGATTCTACCTTACATCGAAGTTCTGGTAATCAGCTCAATACAGGAGCAGAACCCAGTGGCGGCTCGTCATTAAGGACCAATGGGGCCGGGCCCCACCAAAAATAATGTATAACGTGTATTTTTATTTTAGAAATTAAAATATAGCAACCAAAAACCATGATTTATTCGGAAAAAATGTCTGGCCCCACCAATAAAAATTATCACGAGCCGCCACTGACAGAACCAATATTAATAATATATACTGCAGCTGTGTGCTAGCAACTTTACTGTACGGATGAGAATGCTGGAGAGTGAGAGAACAAGATATGTCCAACTCTCCACCTTCCAAGCAAACTGTATGCGAAAGATCTTAGGTGTGTTCAGGTCAATTACTATCTCTAACCAAGAACTGCTTGTACAGTCTCAACATGATAATATGAGCACCATCATCCAGACGATACGCTTGTGATGGATCGGACATGTGATGCGTATGTAGACTGTCACGAAAACTGCACTGAGATGGACACCAGAGGGTCAACGAAAACGTGGAAGACCCAAAACAACATGGAGGAGAGCAGTAGAACAAAAAATGAAAGAAATGATTCACAGCTGGAACATAATACAGAGCACGACCATGAAGCGGGAAGAATGGTGCGCATGTGTTGCTGTCCTAAGCGCCAGAGGCGTCACAGACTAGAGAGGGGAGGGGTGAATGAAAATCGTAATACACATGACTGCCAAGAACAGAGAAAAATAAAGTGCATTTGTTGTTGTCCTAAGCGCCAGAGGCGCCACGGAATCTTGAATACAATATATATATATATATATATATACACTACACCCACGTAGCGGTAGTAAGCTCGATCACAACGCCAGCGTACCTGGTTCAAACCCCACGGTGGGCAAGTTTGGAAGCAAATTCGTTTCCGTGGGATTTTACAAAAAGGTAAAATTAGACCTCAACGTTCAGAAAGCAATGTCAAGCTACCGAACGTATAAGTGGTGCCTAGAAAAACCAACGACTCGTTTACCATGGTTGATGGCTACGTCCTGTAAAGGATATGCCACGATTGTTATTTCACAGCCACGTAGGATGCTCTGAGCCCACTCTAAGCACTGATAAATTAATGATAATTGTTAAGGCTATAGCTGATACTAGGCGTGTAGCACACACACATACATACACTGGCTATGACTTTGCTTCACTACTTAGTTTAATACCAAGTATAGGTAAACAATCAACACGTGAACTCAATAAGGTAAAGGATACTTAAGTGTAGGGCAGAGGTCATGTGTCAATATTAGCTAAGTAGTACATTTTACAGGACAAATTAGGGTAATGTGTAGTGTGTTCGCTTTTAGAATCAGACGACCGGCTCGCCCGACTGGTTACCGGGGCCCACATTTGAGGTGTAAAGAAAAGAACCACTGTTACCTGCCACGCATGTCGTAAGAGGCGTCTAAGGAGGTTTGGTTGAAATCGGATGCATGTGTCCTAAACGTGTATAAGTCTATGTGTTTATGGGCCTACCAAACCGATGTGCAAAACGTATACACGTTCTTGGCAAAGATCAAACACATCACAAAGAGTGATTAAAATTGGTCGTAAAGAACAAACGCAAAGAAGAAGAAGAAGAAGAGACGACCGGCTGTCTTGCAGGTCGGCTGGGGACAGCTAAAGGTTGACGGAGAGCGAACCCAGTAATCGCTGGCTAAAACCGGACACATCCCCGAAGGATAAGCACCAGAGTTCCCAATGGCGCTAAAGATGTAACGAAACACACCCATGCTAAGGTTGCATGAATCAGATTTCCACATGAATAAGACCAACAAGTTAGAATTTATAGGAAATATGGTACATCAGTCTAAGCGGTGATCGCGCGAGAGAGAGAGAGAATAGGACGCAATAGGTAGGGGGTTCGTTTCCGGCACTCAACGTTGCACATATATGTAAAGGATTAGTCTCCTTCTGCATACTTGGGTCTAGAAATGTGAAGTGGCTGGCACTTTAGACCTTACGGTCTGCAGAGTACGGAACATTTTTCAATATGTTCTTATAGATATAAACGGAATTTAAAAAATAATAACCGGGGAACAGTTTTTTCTCTCATATATATATATATATATATGATATTTATGTGATACCGACTGCAAACAATATATATACAGAACCAATGTGTGATAAATCTTGCTTAATAAAACAATTGAAGTCAGAACTCAGAAAATGTATGGTATGGAAAGAGTTAACAATGACTAACTCAATAATAAAGGAATGAAATCGGAGTCGGCATAATAAGTAACACTCAGAATCAAATTGTGGAAGTACTTAGCCACACGTTAAGCATTGATGAAAGTTCTTACACGCATACTATAGCAACGCCCCTTTTAATCCTGCCTTTTAAATCTTGATTGGGGCGTGTGCTCTCAACCAAGTCATGCCAAGTCTTCCTATCTTTAACTATCTCTTGAGCTCTCAACCAACTCATGCCAAGTCTTCTTATCTTTAGCTATCTCTTGAGCTCTCAACCAACTCATGCCAAGTCTTCCGATCTTTAGCTATCTCTTGAGCTCTCAATCAACTCTTGCCAAGTCTTCCTATCTTTAACTATCTCTTGAGCTGGTTATCAACTCTTGCCAAGTCTTCCTATCTTTAGCTATCTCTTGAGCTCTCAACCAACTCATGCCAAGTCTTCCTATCTTTAGCTCTCTTGAGCTGTCAACCAACTCATGCCAAGTCTTCCTATCTTTAGCTTTCTCTTGAGCTCTCAACTAACTCATGCCAAGTCTTCCTATCTTTAACTATCTCTTGAGCTCTCAACCAACTCATGCCAAGTCTTCCTATCTTTAACTATCTCTTGAGCTCTCAACCAATTCATGCCAAGTCTTCCTATCTTTAGCTATCTCTTGAGCTCTCAATCAATTCATGCCAAGTCTTCCTATCTTTAGCTATCTCTTGAGCTGTCAACCAACTCATGCCAAGTCTTCCTATCTTTAGCTCTTGCAAGATTCTTCAAGCTTGCTATCCGAGGAAGAAGAAGGATTCCGCAAGGAAGAACGTATGAATCGACCCGCTGAATTTCGAGACAATTGTACCTTGCTCTAGTTATGCGCCTACAAGTAGGCCAGCAAATCCGATTTCTACAACGCTTTTTATTTACTAGAGTAGCTTCCCTAGGTCCCTACCATAGCCACCTCTTAGGACATGTCGTGTAGGTCCCAATGTTACTATTATTTGCTCCCCTTGCAAGCTTCGGCAACACACAGGTGAAATAATGTTCAATAAGTAAGTAACTACACCCACACTGAAATTCGTCTCCTTCACCGACACTGAAATTCGTCTCCTACATCGACACTGAAATTCGTCTCCTACATCGACACTTAAATTCGTCTCCTACACCGACACTGAAATTCGTCTCCTACACCGACACTGAAATTCGTCTCCTTCACCGACACTGAAATTCGTCTCCTTCACCGACACTGAAATTCGTCTCCTTCACCGACACTGAAATTCGTCTCCTACACTGACATTGAAATTCGTCTCCTTCACCGACACTGAAATTCGTCTCCTACATCGACACTGAAATTCGTCTCCTACACTGACATTGAAATTCGTCTCCTTCACCAACACTGAAATAGATAGTGAGATGTGAAGAAATTGTATGTGATTAAATATAGTTTTTTATTCTGAAACAAGCATCTGTGTACACAACCGACGTGAGATCAAATAACTCTGTACACAGTTCAGGTGAGATGAAACATCTTTGTACACAGCCGACGGGAGATCAAATATCTCTGTACACAGCCGACGTGAGATCAAATATCTCTGTACACAGTCGACGTGAGATCAAACACCTCTGTACACAGCCTCTTCTCTGATAACTTCTGCTGTACATGGTTTAAAGCATAGATTCCCAAACTTTTTCAGCCCACCGCCCACTTTGCACAACATAAACTTTGTAACGCCCCCACCGCCCACTTTGCACAACATAAACTTTGCAACGCTCCCTTCCACATTATAACAGTTTGCCAACTCCCCCCTCCCACATATATATACATGCTCTATTTTCTCTTTGACACAGGAAATTGATATATATTTCTGTAATACATGGTCAATTTTCAAATGATTATATGCATGAAATAGAAAATTGATGAAAAATGGATCGTGTAAGACGGGCATAAAATGTATTAAAATGCAGAATCCAAATTTTCAGTGATTATTCAATCGCAAAATGACGAAAATAATTTATTTTAAAATATTTATTATTAATTTTTTCTTTAAGGAACCACCGAGCCCTAATCGACTGAACACCCCCCAAATTCTTCTGAACCCACCATCGCTACCCTAGAACGCTTCAGCGCCCACGGGGGTGGTACCGCCCACTTTGGGAAACGCTGGTTTAAAGTATGCGATAGATTATCGATTGGGAACATGGAAAGAGAACAACCGAGAATGTTCTATTCTCTATGTCGTATTGACTTAGCGCGCAACGGTTCATTCTATAAGTAACCTCTTGTAAAATTTGTTGTATACAAATAGTATATTTGGAGTAAGTTGTAATAGTCAGGAAGAACATTTTATTTGATATGAGTAAATGGTGAGAACCAATGATTTGACACACATTTGTATGCCTGTACAGTGATTGAGGGTATGCGTTAAGTTAAGAAATATATTTCGGCCATTACAAAAAAATACATTAACATATGCCAGCGAGAATTGGAAAGACTAAAGATATAGAAAGCAAGTTGGATGCATTTGAAAATAGATGTCTGCGAAAAATAATGAATATAAAATGGAATGAATTCAGGAGAAGTGATGAAATCAGAGACATGTCTAGTCAACCACTAGTGACAACTGTTATAAGAAAGAGAAGATGGAGATATGTTGGACACACCTTGAGAAGAAATGATCAACGAATATCACAGCAGGCATTGAAGTGGGATGCAAAGGGTTCAAGAAAGAGGTCGACCTAAGAAGACCCTGAAACGAAGTTTGCTGAGAGAGGCAAGAGGTATCGGTCTCAGTTCCATGGATGAGATTGAGCGAGTTGCCCAGGATAGAACAGTATGGATAAGTTACTTGCAGGCCCTATGTAACGTATAACGGTACGAGAGGAATTATTATTATTATTACAAAAAAAAATGCTTTTTCAACTAGTGGAGGAACAGCTGGCGAAATCCAACACAGATAGATGCAATAGAGCGAATCAAATAATGGCTCAAATAACATATTTTTCTTCTTCTTCTACGACCGCTCTATATCGACCACTTGTTAGACATTCTGTGTAATGTGTATGTGATGTGAGCATAAGAGCGATTTTTCGTTGTTTCAGTTATGCGCCAACAAGTAGACCAGCACATCCGATTTCTGCGAGGCTTTTTATTTACTAGGTTAGCTTCCCTAGGTCATACATTAGTCGCCTTTTACGACATGCATTGTAGGTCGCAGTGGTGCTATTCTTCGCTCCGACACCACACAGGCGAAATAACAGCTAAAAGGATATTCAACCGGTGCAAAATATTGCAGCTTTACTGCTGTAATCTACCGCACAACGCACTTGCCTACTTTGACTCAAATCACAAATAAATTTTAAAGAATGGTTGTTATTAGTTAAACGAGAGCAACATATATAAGTAATCAAATCTCGTACTAATAAGAAGACAACACAATTCAAATCAGTATAAAATGTTCATAAACACGAAATAAAAGGAAATATTTATTTATTAACAATAGTTGACTTATTACCTGATGACGGGGTCTTCCAACAATTGAAGGAAATACTGCTCTAGGCGCATCGTCACCAGCAAAACCGGCCTTGCACATCCCTGAACCATTATCAATGACCAAAGCAGCAATGTCCTCGTCACACATGTTGAAGCTTGTAGAAATGTGAATAGATGAAGTAATTAGTTAAAGACAATAGGAACCTGTAGATCTGTTCACCTTGACCGACAGACGACGAAATGACAAGTCGCACCAAGACGAGACTAAGACGTCAGGACTTCTGTTCAACAGTTTTATATCACAAATACGAAGGTCGATAGTCGGCTCAGATTTGTTCCTTCAATGACCTTGAAATGCTTCCAGGCGAATTATGAAAAGTATACAGTTACTCGTGTGACGCAAGGAACATTCCAGACAGTGAAAAATGAAATCGTCTATCGGAAAGTCTTGTGTTGTAGTTATCATATAAGATACGTTTGTATATAGAGCCAGAACGTATTTGATACATTAAGCTCATTAGCTAGGAACTGTGTTACGACAAAAGAATCTTCAAACGGCGCATGCACACCTGTTTATGTTGCCTTGCACGCTCACATTGAACCCCCTTTCCTTAAAAGGAGCTTCGATATCGATTCATTCTGCAGAGATGTCTTTCACATCAGCGACGTTTATTCCATGAAAAGCCGCAGTGGCCACACCCCTTGGTAACGATTGGTTATATAATTTGAACAAATTATTTGTGCAGAATTCAAAGTATAATACATATATACATACTAACTTCTCTATCTGTGATTGTATCTACTTCTCTTACACCATTTACTTCTTTATGGATGCATTTGGGGTGGGGTGTAGTGATCTTGTGTGTGCTTGTTCTAAGACACTTTGTAAGCTTTCATTAATTTTATTAAGGCTGTTCTTGATGCCGTCGCTCCATCTTGTGCGTGGTCTTCCTCTGTACTTGTTATACTTTTTTTTTAGTGTGACTCTGTGGTAAACGATACCAGTGAATTTTTGTCAGGTGTTCAAATAATTTAATCTGTTGTTCTTTTATGAATTGCATGACTGGATTCACATCCAGTCTTCTTCTGATTTCTTCATTTCTAATTTTGTCTCTTATTGTCACTCCTGCAGCTCTTCTGAGGCACTCCATCTCCGTTATGATTTCCCCCTCATTAGCTGCTATTATTCAGGACCGTGCCGTGTTAGGATACAGAGATGCGACCGTATCAGGCGGAACCCTAATGGGGCGGCATAATTAACGAAATCTAAATACAATTTGAGCAATTCAATAATTAAAAATGCAACGCTTTTCTATATTGATTTATGTTATTCCGATATTGATGGATACGATTTATGATTTATCGCATGCCTCTGAAGTTCAATAAGCCAAACAAAACTTAGAAATCTGTCATTAATTTCTATTGAATCTACATTGCTGCCACTCAAGACTACACATTCCTAATTAACGAATTTGCTCAAGTTAAAGTTAGAAGGTCAAAACTGTAGTAGAGTGTTGTAGTTGATATCATTATTTTAAATTAGCTTATATTTTCAACAACAAAAAATAGTATTCGTAAATTTTATGCGGTTTAACAATAACCACAATCGAAGGTTATTTTAAAGAAAAATTATGTGAGGAGCGACGACATTTCGAAGACTTGCATCATACTGAGAAAATATACCGCACTGCCCTACTGTTATTGGCCATGTTTGACACTGTAACATAGTATTGGCCAGAAAATCGTCTGTGATTGTATGTTAGTCATCATCAAATAGCTTGTCCTGAGCAGAACTTTGCCACCCCAACAGTCCTCCGGAATTTCTCTCTCATAGGCCAGATGTCCTGCCCCTGCAGCTGTCATGTTCAAACCATCAGTTACATCCTGAATCCATCTTCTCCGTGGTCTTCCTCTTCTTCTCTTTTCCTGGATGCCGCCGTCCATGATGGTCTTCTCCAGCCCTTCATGTCTTTTTATATGTTCAAAATATCTCAATTTTCTCTTTCTTATTTGTAGCATCAGCCAGTTTTCTTTGATTTTGAGTTCTTTCTGGATAGATCTATTTATTCTCTTCTCCGTCCAAGATATACGAAGGACTCTTCTGTAACACTTATATTCAAAAGCACTTATATGTTTTTCCACTGCTTTATTAAATGTTCATGCTTCACACCCATACGTTGCCACTGGGAATATGCATGCTCTTAGTATTCTGATCTTTGTTTTCTTATCAGTTCCGTTCCATACTGTTTTGAGTTGTTTAATTTTTTGTAAAGCCATCTTTGTTCTACTTTTAATTTGCTTCATCCCATTTTCATCTGTTGTTAGCAGTGAACCAAAATATTCAAAACTTCACATTTTCTACTTTCTCTCCATTGATAAAAATATAATTTGTCATGTTCGTTTTATCTGTTGTCATTATTTTTGTTTTTGCCATTGAGATATAGATTTGGTTTTTCGCTTTTATCTTTTATTTCTCCTAATAATTTCTTAATCCCTTTTTGTGATGTTGACAGTAGCACTGTATCATCAGCATATCTTAGTTCAGGTATTTCTCTTCCTCCGATTATAAAAGGATCGTATTATTATTTTCCTCTACCTTCTGTAACATTCCTCATGATGTTTTCTGCATATATGTTAAACAGACAAGGCGACAGAATGCAGCTCCCTGCCCTATGTCAAACCAGTCTGATGTATCATCACATGTTCTTACAGCCGCCATTTGATCACTATATAGTTCTCTTATGATCTGTATCAAATGTATTGGGAATCCCATTTCTCCCATAATCTTCCACAATTCCTGATGCTCTACACAATCAAATGCCTTTGAGTAGTCAATAAAGCATGAGTATAGATCTACATTATACTCTCTAGATTTTTCTATGATTGTTCTCATGTTAAATATATGGTCACGCGTACCTCTGTTCCGTCTAAACCCAGCTTGTGTTATGTTGATATTTTCTTCCATTTTCCTATACAGTCTTCCCATAATAATTTTTAATAAGATTTTACTTGCGTGGCTTATCAATGCCACTGTTCTATAGTTGCTACATAATTTGGTGTCTCCCTTTTTAGGTATTGGAATAAATATTGATCTTTTCCATTCCTTTGGCCATATTCCTGTCTCCCATACCTTTTTGCATATTGCATGATATATTTTATGCTTTGTTCTCCTCCTGCTTTGATAAACTCTGCTGAAATAATATCACATCCTGGTGATTTTCCCATCTTCAAGCTTTTATTGCCCATTCAACTTCCTCTAGCGTTGGTTCTGGTTCTTTCTCTGTGATTATTTCAGTGTTCGCTCTATTGTCCTTTTCACCTCTGTTCATATACATTTCGCTGCAATATTCTTTCCATCTGTTGAGGATTTCTGCTTGTTCTGTTAGGGTTGTTCCATACTATCTTTTATTGCATTTAGTTTTGGTTTAAACGTTATGGTCATTGATTTTATTTCTTTGAACATTTCCTGCTCTCTCCCTTTCTTCTGGTGTTCTTCTAACCTTGCACAACAATTTTGTAAGTATTGCTTTTTATCTCTTCTTATGTTCTTCCTTATTTCTTTTCTTATATTTTTGTAAGCTAACCTATTTTCTTCCTTCGCTATTCCTGTGCGTTTTCTCTCTTCTCTGTTGTTTTAACTCTAGTGTCTCGTTTGCAATCCACTCATTCTTTCTGTCTTTTCTTCGTGGAACCATATCTTTGGCTGTCGACAATATGATATCTCTAGCATGTGTGGTCAACTCATCTGGTGTCATCTCTTCTTGGACTGTCGACAATAGGATATCTCTAGCATGTGTGGTCAACTCATCTGGTGTCATCTCTTCTTGGACTGTCGACAATAGGATATCTCTAGCATGTGTGGTCAACTCATCTGGTGTCATCTCTTCTTGGACTGTCATCAGTATTTCAAATATGTTCTTTACTTCTACTCCATATTCATCTGGGATTTTGTTGGCGTCAAAACGTACTGGTTTTAGTTTCTTCTCTAATTTTCTGAGCTTAAATTTTATCATCGTCATCAACAGCTTATGGTCACTTCCACAGTCTGCACCAGGCAGGGTTTTGGCCGTTGTTATGTATGTTAGTACTGACTTCAAAATCAATCATTTTTATTTGTGTTTTGTTGAAAAAATAAAGAAATCTTCAACAGTTTTTTTAAATTTACACAAATTACTGCATTTATTTTTTTACTGTGCTAGGAAAAAAATCTCCTTTTTCTTCGAACGCTCGATATCGGCCACTTGTTAAACCACTCTTTGTGATTTGTATGTGATCTGAGTCTAAGAACGATTGTACGTTGTGTCAGTTATGCACCTACAAGTAGGCCATCACATCCGAATTCTGCGACGCTTTTTATTTGCTAGGGTAGCGTCCTTAGGCCCCTACCTCAGTTGCCTTTTACGACATGCCTTGTAGGTTTGGCTGAAATCGGATGCGACATGCCTTGGAGGTTTGGCTGAAATCGGATACGACATGCCTTGTAGGTTTGGCTGAAATCGGATGCACGTGTCCTAAACATGTAGAAGTCTATGCGTTTAGGGCCTACCAAACCAATGTGCAACGTATACACGTTCTTGACAAAGATCAAATATATCACAAAGAGTGATTGAAATTGGTCGTAAAGAACGAACGCAAAGATGAAGAGTGTGGGATTGAAACTACAACCCTCCTGAGTCCGAGTAGATAAACACTTTAACTTTACGTTAATTCACACCACTATCATCTAATGTAGTATTTATATATACATATATATTTGACTGATCATAGCTTTGAAAATAATTTGGAAGGATTAGTTAGTACTTCTTTCTTCTTCTGCGTTCTCACTAGATTGGAATTTCGGATTCTCTAATAAAGGCAGTCGTCTGCCTCAGATTATCAGCCACGCCATACAGTTTGTCTTGGACGCTGGTGTAACTGGGCCAATTCTTTCTTCTCAGGTCTTCATACTGGGGGCAGTTCTGTAGGATATGCTATGTTGTCATACTCGCCAAACCACAGGAGCACAGGTCGTTGGTGCCTATCTTGAATTTAGTGTACAGGTGGTGTCTCATTCTGTTGTGATTCGTCCGGAGGCGAAGTATGACTGTCTGGTCCCTTCTGGACAGTTGGTAATATCTATCGTCCTTGCTGTATTTCGGGTATTCTTTATCCCACTTTGCTTTTTAGTGCCCTTTGGCGATGGTTTTTGCTTCTTCATAGCTGACCAGGTTGTCATCTTGGGGCATTCCTGCTCCCTCTTTAGCCAATCTGTCAGAATCTTCATTCCCCTTAGATCTTGCAGTGTGAGAGTATCCACTGGATTACTACTCGCTCAGAATCATGTGACACCTGGGCTAAGGCTGAGTTAGTACAAGTAGAAACAAAGTAATCAATGTGAAAAGCATCTATCTTGGATCTATAAAACATCGGTTCCTTGCTCATGTTGAGCAGGTTAAAGAACTCTTGATAGTTCAACATCGAGACGAGCAACAAACTGGAAAGCCGCTGCCTGAGCAAAATTCATTAGAAAGTTTAAAAATAAATTCCTACAAAATATTTTCACCATCTTCAAAATTACATCAGGGATCCTCGCCGGTGCTGCAGAGTTCGTGCGATCTTTCTGTGTAAGAAAGAGATCGGAGCACACATGATTACTCATCACAGTGTTATGATGATGATCCTATCAATCAATGGACATTAACTAAGATTAAAAGTTAATTGGATGATTCAAATATTCATAACAGCATCTTTAGCAAACATTTGACTAACCATAAACAAACCAGTCATCCATACATTCCTGCTCACAAAATAATTTCGAAAACGTTGTGCTCTCTTGATCGAACTCTAGATGTGTGACTATCCCATCAATCCAAACCTTTTAAATCCTTTTCAATCTGTTGTTACTGCCGGTAGTACCGCTTTTTTAGGTCTTGTAGGACGGGGGACGAGGAGGGGGACACGGGGGCGGCGTCTGTGGCTTAGGGATAGTGACTCGGTCTATTAACCCCGACGTTCTGAGTTTAAATCCCGCTGCGGACAGTTTGGTGGCAAATTGTTTCGCTTGGATTTTTACAAAGGACGATGGCACCACCGTTCAGAAAGCAATGGCAAACTACTGAACGTAATAATGCCTAGAAAAATCACAAACAGTGTTAAAAGCTGGGGTTGATTCGCAAAGTCCTGTAAAGGATATGCAATTAACTTAACTAGGACAGGTGGGACGAGAGCCTGAGGAATTTAATGATCGCATGGCTAGTGTAGTCGCCTCGAAGCTGTTCAGGTTAGGATTTTTCATTTATGCCCACAACAGAAAAAAATTATTGGCCTTACCGTGGATTGAACACTGGTCTCCTACATGGTAGCCGCGCTCTAATCCGCTCTGCCAGACGCTCCCACATTGGAGCCGCGGTCTAATCCGCTCTGCCAGACGCTCCCACATGGTAGCCGTGATCTAATCCGCTCTGCCAGACGCTCCCACATGGTAGCCGTGATCTAATCCGCTCTGCCAGACGCTCCCACATTGGAGCCGTGATCTAATCCGCTCTGCCAGACGCTCCCACATGGTAGCCGTGATCTAATCCGCTCTGCCAGACGCTCCCACATTGGATGCCCGTTCTAATCCGCTCTGCCAGACGCTCCCACATGGTAGCCGTGATCTAATCCGCTCTGCCAGACGCTCCCACATTGGAGCCGTGATCTAATCCGCTCTGCCAGATGCTCATCAATTCAATCAAGATGTATATATTCTTGGTATGAAAACGTGACCACAGACATCTTTTGGCAGCACAGTGAACATTTAGATATTCAGCCTACAATTTCTGAAATGACATATTGATCCGAGACTGAGCAAGCAGATAGAGAGCAAATAGCGTTGCTGCTTTATACCAAACTCGGAGATGTGTAGCTTGTTGTATAGAGGAAAGTACGCTCAAATTTTCCCCATAAATATTTCTTGCTCAAAGAAATGAGATAGTTTATATATGTTTGTAGTTATATTTTTGCGATGTGTACTTCTAAGTCTGGACACGATTGTATAATGTGAGTATCTCGGACTTTTATGTGTTGTTTCTCTCTGTTCTTTATATTAGCATAATAATCTTCTTCTTCTTCTTTGCGTTAGTTTTTTACGACCAATTTTAATAACTCTTTGTGATATGTTTGATCTTTGCCAAGAACGTGTATACGTTGCACATTGGTTTGGTAGGCTCCAAACGCATAGACTTCTACACGTTTAGGACACGTGCATCCGATTTCATCCAAACCTCCTTATCGCCTCTTACGACATGCGTGGCAGGTATCAGTGGTTCTATTCTTTACATCCTAAATTTGGGCCCTGGTAACCACTCGGGCGATTGGCATAATAATAATAATAATTCCTCTCGTACATAGAGGAATTATACTATACGTTACATAGGGCTTGCAATCAGTTTGTCCATACCGCTCTATCCTGGACAGCTCGCACAAACTCCTCCACGGAACTGAGACCGATATTTCCCGCCTCTCTCAACAAAGTTCGTTTCAGGGTCTCCTTAGCATATTTCATATTATTACCTTTCTTCTTCTTCTTTTGTCGTCACATTGTACCGGGTTGTTGCCCAGTGTCGTTGTTTTCTGTTTTTGTCTTACGCTGTTCTATTTACTTGGGTGATAGTTACTTTTACTGTTTGACAGGATTCTGGCTACGCTACCTAACCATCTTTTTCGTGGTTTTCCTCTCGCATTATTTCCTGATGTTCTATTGCAGAAGACTCTGTATACAGTGGAGTTTGGTGGCATTCTTATTAAGTCACCGAACCCCTTTATTAATTACCTTTATTGACAATTATTATAAATGAAGGAACCTTTTTTCATACCATGAGGTTTATTGAGGAATTCGGTATAAATGCTTATATTATTGACTGTAAAGCAAGTATTAAAAAAGGAAATCGAATCTTTTGAAACAAACTACAGAAGAAAATTGCTTAGAACGTTCTGGGCGAAGAAGAGGAAAACTATAGACATCATGTTCTTCAAGACCAGCAAATCGAGAGATATTGACTAAAAAACAAAATTGTATCTAGGAAACCATACTTCAAGACTGCCCCGAATATGATATACTGAGACAAACAAACTGGCCTAACGAAACAACACTCGACAGAAAACTACACGGACCTCTGTGTGAGCTACAAAAGACAGTGAAGTTCATACAAGAGACAACATTGAATATATAGACACATTTCAAGAGAACGAAATGAAGGAAGGAAGGATCTAGGAAACCGTAATTTTTGGTCACATTAAACGTCACAGTAGTGTAGATATATATATATATATATATATATATATATATATATATAAAATATATAAATAGATAGATGATAGAGCGAGAGAGAGAGAGAGAGAGAGAGAGAGAGAGAGAGAGCGCTAATGGAAGGCGTGGTTCCTGCAAGCCGAAATAGGGACGACCAAGATGAAGGCATCATCTTAAACAGGTATTGCTATCCAGTATATCAGCTCTGAAGTGTGAAAGGGTTAATGGTGGTTTCTAATGATGCACATAATTTTCCTGTCAAAGGCTCTTCATTTGTTATCGCATTTAGCCAGACAATTAGCAGGATTCTTTCTCTGACACAACGTGGCATACATTAACGTAGAAGACCAGCATGTCACGAGGTCAAGTGGAGGAATATCATGAAGCAATCAATTAATCAATTATCAAAATCATCAGATCAAATTGGCTAGCACAACTCAACACAGACACGGTATCTATACCGTCCTTTGTTAAACAGTTTCATTAGTTAATGACGATATGCCTTCAGAAACGTGTTGCTTCTATATGTTATGTTATGTTATGTTATGCGATCGATGTCATGGCACAATGAGTATTCTTATTCGTGCTCTGTCCTCCGCTGCAGCAGCCATCCCAAAGTCAATTTGTTCACCGTACCCATAAGAAGTTGATTACTATATCTTCTCTCTCTACCACGAAGACGACACTGTCTGGCATGTCCAAACTTAACGCTTAATTCTCGAACTCATCCCAGTGTCTGAGACTTGCCCATGTTGTTGCTTGTATATAATCACATTATATATCACTTTACTAGACTTGTACCCACAAGGCTGAACAAAATACGAGTTCTAGTGGCATCTCTAGTATGCTTCGGAATGATTGTCTTCTATTACCGGACTGCAGTAATGCCACATCTGCAGTGCAATAACACAGAACAAGTTCCTCGGATTATCTACAGATGGGCGCAGAAACGCAATGAGGTAAAATTGCTTTGTGAAATAGACACTTTTATATAAGGTTTTTATATAAAGTTGCAGTGTACTTATTTTTAATGTAAAAACAACAATTAAAAAAGTAAAAAATTGGATCAAAGTTATGACATCAGTACATTGACTACACAATGACCTGCAAAATAGAACATCTACTATGTGCATGATCCAAGAAAACTACCCCCAAAAATTATTGGATACATGCCTACACCGATGGATCTACAACAGGTACAATTAAGAATGGAGGGGCAGGTATCTTTATTACATACCTTAACAATCACCAGAAGATCAGGCACATTCCAACTGGTAAATTGTGTACAAATTACACAGAAGAGCTCAAGCACTACTACAGGCCGCAATCATGATCAATAGTTCCAACTCTGACTGCCAACAAGTGGTATTTTTCACAGATGCACTATCCGTTCTGCAAGCCCTCCAAAGTAAACTCCCAACCCTGAGAAAAGAGCTCAGCAAGATTTCTGCCAGCAAGAAAGTTACACTTCAGTGGGTACCATCACACTGTGGAGTGCCAGGTAACGAGAAGGCAGACAAACTTGCAAAAAAGGGAGCAAAATGTGAACAAGTAGAAAACAAAATCACATACTTTGAAAAAAAAGAGAGATCGTGGACTTCAGAAAAGAACCTAAACTATCCAACGATGACTACCACACACTTGACAGACAAGGACAGACCATCATCTTCCGACTCAGGATAGGACATAACAGACTTAACAAACATCTACACAGGCTACGACTGTCTCCTTCCCCTCTATGTCTCCGTGGCATCGTTGATCAAACCACAGAACATGTCCTGCAAGACTGTTCCCTGTATGCCCCCTTCAGAAAGGGATTCTGGCCCTACAACACAACACTACATTCAAAACTACGTGGCACCAGAGATGAGCTCCAGACAATAGTCGACTTCATCATAAAAGCGCATCTGACGGTATAATCTTCAAAAAATCGATCGCGAAGAAGAAAAAGAAAAACATTGACCATGATAAACGGTTTGTCTTGACGACACGCACAAATTTCATGACGTGTTTCCCATTTGCTTTGAAAATAACTACACTCAACTTAATAAACACTCTATATTAATGTACTAGAGAGCCGCTGTAGCGTAGTTGTTAGTGAACTCGCTTCGCAAGGCTGGTGGTCTGGGTTCAGCTCCCGCAATGTGCCTGTAATTTTTCCCGACCACGACGGCTCTCAGGTCGACCCAGCCTCAACTGGGTACCAGACATGCTCTGGGGAAGTAAAGGTGGCCGTCGTGATGCTGACCACATCACCCATCGTGTGCCGACGGTCAATGAAAAATACAGACCTAACACTGTATTAACCTATATACCACGAGGTATGAAAGGGTTCATTTACTATAGTAATGTACTGTATGCTTATATTAATTGGATTCTTCGCAATAAGTTAATTCTTACTTTTCATGTTTGTTGGACATAATACTCTGATATAACAAAAAAAGCTCGTCCTTAGGTTGAAAGGGCCGTGTCTCGGCTATAATGACTTACATAAAACAAACAAAGCAAATGGAAGAAGAACTAACGAAGTCCAACATAAATGCGATTAAGCAAATCAAAGCATTGAACAGATGGCACCAACTTTGAAATGCAGACATGTTATCTCAAACACTAAAAAATGCATAGTACAAAACACCATTTTTCTCTCAACATTATGCTATCAAGGTAACAAACAAGTGGTTAACAAGTGGTTAACAAGTGGTTAACAAGTGGTTAACAAGTGGTTAACAAGTGGTTCATGTAGAGCGTTCGAAGAAGAAGAAGAAGAAGAGGAGTTTACCGATGAAAATATTGGTAGCGTTTTCTTCTCTAGTGAATGTCATTACGTCGGGTTTGTCGATGTTTATTCTCATATTATATCCATTGCATGTTAACTGGAGTTTGTTAATTGTGTAGATATAGCTGTTCCTCTGTTGTTGATATGATTGAGTCAAAATAAATGTACCAAGCCGAGCGTCAAGTCTCAAATATCTTCACCTTTCAACTTCCAACGGAGCACAGGTCTTCAACAAACTTCTTCCAGCTCTTCTTCTCTCTTGCAATCCCTTAAAATTCTTTTAAGTCTCAAATATGCCCTGGAAAAAAGAATTTGTAAAAGTAGAAAGGCCAAAATACAACATTTTGTTTGTAAACTGCGACACATCGTAATAACGGCTTTCTTGAGAGTGAACGAAAAAGTAAAGGGTGGATATTGTATTTGGTAAAACTACGATAATTTAGTTTACGTTTGTGGCTTAGCAGTAGTAAGCTCGATCACAACCCAAGAATACCTGGTTCAAACTCCACGGCGGGTAAGTTTGGAAGCAAATGATTTCCCCTGAATTTTTACAAAAGATACAAATAGACCTCACCGTTCAGAAAGCAATGCCAAACTACTGAACGTATAAGTGGCGTCTAGAAAATAAACGACTAGTGTTAATGGTGACGTCTTGTAAATGATATGTCACGAATTTCATATTATATTTTATGTTTTGGTAAGAAAAGACAAAAAGTAATAACACAAATACCTTCATTGATTTCTTAGAGTGATCACACAGACCTGCTACCTGTTACCAGGAAACTACAATCAATGAGTTGGTTCCAACTGGCAGAACTCTATCACAGGTAAACGATGTCATGAAATAACAGTATTAATAATATTATACAATAAAAATGATAACAATAACAACAATAACAAAGAGGCATATATTTTCTATATATTTACATATAGCGTATGCGTAAACTTTCGCCTATCGTCTCGGACTCAAGAGGGTTGAAGGCTTAACCTCTACACTCCCCTTTTCACATATGAGGAAAGGAATTAGCCCTCCTACCGTCTGCATACTAGGGTCTAGAAATATGTAGGGACAGGCCCTTCACATCCTGAGTTCTGAAAATGCTACTGGAAATTTTATTTTTATATAAGCCATCTATAATGGCTATTTATGAACAATCAGTTGTGTCGCTATGCTATAGTATAACTCAGTAGATGTGGTACTATAAAGTGCGGATGGGAGTTGTGTTCTTGAAATTGTATTACTGACACATCTCTACACATGTGTTCAACACATCTCTATACATGTGTGCAGTATTGACATATATTACCCTTTTGCTGCTACATACTTTCCGAAGGCTGAGCTAAAAATAGCTACTCTTTGTTTCTAGGTCACAAACGTGAATGTACGCCTATAGCAGTGACAGTAGCAATGTATAACGTGTTAAAACGCCTTTAGCCCACAGAGCAGAGATAATAACAGACGTATTAATGTGTCTTTAGAAGTAAATGGGGAAAAAGTATATATACGTCCTTAGCAGCTAAAGGGTTAATTAGTAGTTGGGCTTGAGGTTACAAACTATATATATATAAATCTGCTCTAGTACAAAAACAGCGATGAAAAACTGGCATAATATTCGAAACAATTTTAGTACGATGTTCCATTAGGAACGCTGAATTGAAAATACTGATATATAATATAATACGCTCTAGATCATTATATCATTTGGTATCTTCTTCTTCTTCTTTGAACTCTCCATATCGACCCCTAGTTAAACCACTCTGTGTGAGTTGTATGTGATAAAAGCCTAAGAGCGGTTGTACGTTGTGCCAGTTATGCGTCTACAAGTACGCCAGCACATCCGATTTCTGCGCCGCTTTGTAAGGTAACATCCCTAGGGCCTACATCAGTCGCCTCTTACGACATGCATTGTAGGTTGCAGTAGTACTATTCTTTGCTTCCCTTGCAGGCCCCAGCACCACACGGGCGGTGGCCATTTAATTCCTCAGGCTCTCGTCTCCCCTGTTCTACACCGCTCTAAAAAGCAGTACTCCAGGCAGTAACCACATCTTACTCCAGGCAGTAACCACATCTTACTACAGGCAGTAACCACATCTTACTCCAGGCAGTAACCACATCTTACTACAGGCAGTAACCACATCTTACTCCAGGCAGTAACCACATCTTACTCCAGGCAGTAACCACATCTTACTCCAGGCAGTAACCACATCTTACTCCAGGCAGTAACCACATCTTACTCCAGGCAGTAACCACATCTTACTCCAGGCAGTAACCACATCTTACTCCAGGCAGTAACCACATTAAAAGAATACGCCATGAACAAGTATTAGTGACTTCCGGGAAAATACAAATGATCAAACACAAGATTCGAACCGCAAACCTTTATTTCTTATGACACCCACAGCCTTACCTTACACGCGAGTGTTTTAAAGAGAGCTAGCTGGCTGTAGTCTTAAAAACGTGTGTCTGTAGGGCTAGGCACAGCATTACACAGGAGTGTTTTAAAGAGTGCTAGCTGGCTGTAGTCTTAAAAACGTGTGTCTGTAGGGCTAGGCACAGCCTTACCTTACACACGAGTGTTTTAAAGAGAGCTAGCTGGCTGTGGTCTTAAAAACGTGTGTCTGTAGGGCTAGGCACAGCCTTACACAGGAGTGTTTTAAAGAGAGCTAGCTGGCTGTAGTCTTAAAAACGTGTGTCTGTAGGGCTAGGCACAGCCTTACCTTACACACGAGTGTTTTAAAGAGAGCTAGCTGGCTGTGGTCTTAAAAACGTGTGTCTGTAGGGCTAGGCACAGCCTTACACAGGAGTGTTTTAAAGAGAGCTAGCTGGCTGTAGTCTTAAAAACGTGTGTCTGTAGGGCTAGGCACAGCCTTACCTTACACACGAGTGTTTTAAAGAGAGCTAGCTGGCTGTGGTCTTAAAAACGTGTGTCTGTAGGGCTAGGCACAGCCTTACACAGGAGTGTTTTAAAGAGAGCTAGCTGGCTGTAGTCTTAAAAACGTGTGTCTGTAGGGCTAGGCACAGCCTTACCTTACACACGAGTGTTTTAAAGAGAGCTAGCTGGCTGTGGTCTTAAAAACGTGTGTCTGTAGGGCTAGGCACAGCCTTACACACGAGTGTTTTAAAGAGAGCTAGCTGGCTGTAAGTCTTAAAAACGTTTGTCTGTAGGGATAGGCACAGCCTTACACACGAGTGTTTTAAAGAGAGCTAGCTGGCTGTGGTCTTAAAAACGCGCGTCTGTAGGGCTAGGCAATGGGTGCCGTAAGAAAAAGTGTTAATAGTTCGAATCCTGTGTCTGGTAGTTTTTTTTCCCGGAATCCCTAATATTTGTTCACTGTCTATTTATTTACCATAGTCATTGGCAATTCCATATTTATTTATTTACCATAGTCATTGGCAATTCCATATTTATTTATTTACCATAGTCATTGGCAATTCCATATTTATTTATTTACCATTTGGTTGACTAAAATAAACCAAGTGAAAGAATTCAAATACTTAGGAAGTATATTCACAGAAGACGGAAAACTGGATAGAGAGATAGAGGCTAGAGTGCAAAAGCAAATGCTGTAACCTACCAGCTAGCCCCACTGTTAAGGCACCCACAAATTTCACAGGTAGCTAAGCAACAGATGATCAACAGCATTTTTATACCTACTTTGTGTTACCAGAGCCAAACATGGACATTGAGCAAAGCGCAGTCACAAAAATAATTACATGTGAAATGCGTTTCCTGCGAAAAGTTACCAACAACACAAGAAAAGACAGAATCACTAACATCATCATAAGAAAGAAAGTTGTCACAAAACCGTGCTTGAATTACATAGAGAAACAAAGAATGAAGTGGTTTGGCCACTTAATAAGAATGCATCAAAACTCCAAAGTATACAGAGTCTTCTACAACAGAACATCGGGAAAGAAGGCAAGAGGAAGACCACCAAAAAGATGGTTAGATGGCGTAGCAGAATCCTGTGAAAGAGCAAAGATAACAATCACACAAGCCACCAGAACAGCACAAGACAAAAACAGAAAACCACGACACTGGGCAACAACCCGGTAGCAGTGTGACGACAAAAGAAGAAGAAGAAGAAGTCATTGGCTTCGGTACTTCCCCTGGGGTTCTTAAAACATTATTATTTTATCTTCCATTTTAAAAAAAAACATAATATATTTGTTAATGAGTTTGTGTTTAGTTGCAGGGGATACTACTCATAATGACTGACCAACATGAGTTGAATCCCTTTAACCAGAGGATCGCATTCTTTAACTATATAACAATTCCTAATGAATTACGCTAATTACCAATACATTAATGACATTTTATAAGTGAAAATAAATGCCGATTTGATATGGGAAAGACTTTGGTGATTATTCTTCTTCTTCCACTCTAAGATGTTAACTTGAATATGTTCAAAGATAACAATGAGAACAAAAAGGATTGAGTGAAGTGATGGTGTACATCAACGTTGTCCAACGTCGTTCCCGCGGACTCCATGGCGTCGTGTAATACACCCCTTACCTGGGCCGTGTCGTGCTATGATGCAGAGAGGCGGCCGCATCAGGCGGCACCGTAACGGCGGCGGCATAAGAAGCAAAATTAAAATCACAATTGAAAGTTATTTTAAAGAAAAACACATTTAAGGAGCGACATTTCGAAGACTTGCATCATACTGAGAAAATATACCGCACAGCTCTGCCCTTAATCCTATTTAATTCCTCAAAATTTCATGAAAAATATTCTTCTGGATAACAGTGTGATTCAGTTTTCCCACATGATTCGGTTTAAGTACAATATTTAAAAAAGAATTCAACTTGTATTCAGGATAAAGTTTTCATCTGTTAGTACTTTTAGTCTCGTTACTATTAATATTACTTAATTATTCTTTGTATTGTAATCGCCCGAGTGATTACCGGGGCCCAAATGTGGGGTGTAAAGAATAGAACCACTGTTACCTGCCACGCATGTCGTAGGAGCCGACTTAGGAGGTTTACTTGAAATAGGATGCACATGTCCTAAACATGTAGAAGTCTATGCGTTTAGGGGCCTACTAAAACCAATGTGCAACGTATACACGTTTTTGACAAAGATCAAACATATCACAAAGAGTGATTAAAATTGGTCGTAAAGAACGAACGCAAAGAAGAAGAAGGAGAAGAACGTTAAAACAAATTTCATGAACAAATGTTCTGCTGGATAAAGTGTGATTCAGTTTTCCCACAGGATTCGGTTTAAGTCTCCTCTTCTTCTTCTCTTCCACCATTTACTTCTTTATAGAAGTGTTGCCGGGGTGAAACGTAGTGATCTTGTGTGTGCTTGTTCTTCTCTTCCACCATTAATTCTTTATAGAAGTGTTGGGGTGAAACGTAGTGATCTTGTGTGTGCTTGTTTTAAGACACTTTGTAAGCTGATATTCATGTTCGTAAGGTTGTTTTTGATGCCGTCGCTCCATCTTTTGCGTGGTCTTTCTCTTGCCTTGTACTTATTATACTTTTTCTGTGTGGCTCTCTGGGGTAGGCGATACCAGGGTATTCTTGTCAGGTGTCCAAACCATTTAATCTGTTGTCGGTTTAAGTACAATATTTAAAAAAGAATTCAACTTGTGTTCAGGATTAAGTTTTCATCTGTTAGTACTTTTATACTTGTTACTATTAATATTACTTTATTATTCTTTGTATTGCAATTATCCCATGGCGGCCATGTCTCCACAGTTATTAGTAGATGCTCTCCAGACATACAAACTGTGGATAGCATTGGTGTACATGTTTACTCAGGGCCGTGCGGTATATTTTCTCAGTATGGTGCAAGTCTTCGAAATACCGCCCCTTAAATGTTTTTCTTTAAAATAACCTTTAATTGGGATTTTGATTTCGCTGCTTGTGCCTCCCCCCTTACGGATCCGCCTCTCTGTATCATAACACGGCACGGCTCTGTGTTTAGTTTTGTTCTTTTCCCCATCCTTACAGGTACATTGAAAACATTCAAGTTCTTTGTGTACACATGGTTAGACTTGGAAACCTCAAAGACGGTGGTTGGGATGTTTGCAATGATGAGCCATATACACTGCACCAACAATGTCTAATTTATTCTTTTAGGTAGGAATGCTTAAAATAGAAGAGAAGTGGTTGATAAAGAACTGAATAATGACACATTCTAATATTTCAGCATCTTCTGTAATCTCTCTGACAGCCAGATGTCAATCAGTATGTTTGATTTCTTGGCAAATCACTTAAAAACAAATACTGTAATTTTACAAAGTACATCATAATCAGAATCAAATGACGTTTTGACCAAAAGGCCTTTATCAAGCAAAGAATACAAGAGAAGCGAATGAATTCAGAAAATATACCATCAGACAATGAATCCCTTATCTTATATTATCTTATCTTAACCACATTTGTCGTGAAGCGTCGTGGGAGAGTTAGTTTCATATCTTGTGCCAGGTGTGTTGCGCTTGACGTTGTCAGTCCATGCCTTCGCAGAGACTCTGAGATGTTATCTATCCATCGTGTTCTTGGCCTGCCTCGTGCTCTGAGATGTTATCTATCCATCGTGTTCTTGGTCTGCCTCGTGCTCTGCGCCCTGAGCGTCGATTATTATAGGCACGTGATGGTAGTAAATGTGGTTCCATTCTCATTAAATGGCCGAACCACTTGAGTCTTTGCTTCTCGATGTACTGTATGCATGGTATAGTACCAACGATGCTTCTGATATTCTCGTTTCTCACTCTATCTCGCTTTGTAACGTTGACTCCCTAACAATCCCTAACAATCCTAAAATCTTAGAGGTTTACTGTCTGCCGTACAGGAAGTCTGAATATCTTCGATTCTCTTGTATCCTTTGCTTAATAAAGGCCTTTTGGTCGAAACGTTGCTATATATTATGTTTGTACTTTGTAAAACTACAGTACTTTGTTTTTACGTGTTTTTCTATTGCTACATAGTTTTACTGCAGTCTTTCCTTATATTGCTACATAGTTTTACTGCAGTCTTTCCTTATATTGCTACATAGTTTTACTGCAGTCTTTCCTTATATTGCTACATAGTTTTACTGCAGTCTTTCCTTATATTGCTACATAGTTTTACTGCAGTCTTTCCTTATATTGCTACATAGTTTTACTGCAGTCTTTTCTTATATTGTTACATAGTTTTACTGCAGTCTTTCCTTATATTGCTACATAGTTTTACTGCAGTCTTCCCTTATATTGCTACATAGTTTTACTGCAGTCTTTCCTTATATTGCTACATAGTTTTACTGCAGTCTTTCCTTATATTGCTACATAGTTTTACTGCAGTCTTTTCTTATATTGTTACATAGTTTTACTGCAGTCTTTCCTTATATTGCTACATAGTTTTACTGTAGTCTTTCCTTATATTGCTACATAGTTTTACTGCAGTCTTTCCTTATATTGCTACATAGTTTTACTGCAGTCTTTCCTTATATTGTTACATAGTTTTACTGCAGTCTTTTCTTATATTGCTACATAGTTTTACTGCAGTCTTTTCTTATATTGCTACATAGTTTTACTGCAGTCTTTCCTTATATTGCTACATAGTTTTACTGCAGTCTTTTCTTATATTGCTACATAGTTTTACTGCAGTCTTTCCTTATATTGCTACATAATTTTACTGCAGTCTTTCCTTATATTGTTACATAGTTTTACTGCAGTCTTTCCTTATATTGTTACATAGTTTTACTGCAGTCTTTTCTTATATTGCTACATAATTTTACTGCAGTCTTTCCTTATATTGTTACATAGTTTTACTGCAGTCTTTCCTTATATTGCTACATAGTTTTACTGCAGTCTTTCCTTATATTGCTACATAGTTTTACTGCAGTCTTTTCTTATATTGCTACATAGTTTTACTGCAGTCTTTCCTTATATTGCTACATAATTTTACTGCAGTCTTTTCTTATATTGCTACATAGTTTTACTGCAGTCTTTTCTTATATTGCTACATAGTTTTACTGCAGTCTTTTCTTATATTGCTACATAGTTTTACTGCAGTCTTTCCTTATATTGCTACATAGTTTTACTGCAGTCTTTCCTTATATTGCTACATAGTTTTACTGTTGTCTTTTCTTATATTGCTACATAATTTTACTGCAGTCTTTCCTTATATTGCTACATAGTTTTACTGCAGTCTTTCCTTATATTGCTACATAGTTTTACTGCAGTCTTTCCTTATATTGCTACATAGTTTTACTGCAGTCTTTCCTTATATTGCTACATAGTTTTACTGTTGTCTTTTCTTATATTGCTACATAGTTTTACTGCAGTCTTTCCTTATATTGCTACATAGTTTTACTGCAGTCTTTCCTTCTATTGCTACATAGTTTTACTGCAGTCTTTCCTTATATTGTTACATAGTTTTACTGCAGTCTTTCCTTATATTGCTACATAGTTTTACTGCAGTCTTTCCTTATATTGTTACATAGTTTTACTGCAGTCTTTCCTTATATTGCTACATAGTTTTACTGCAGTCTTTCCTTATATTGCTACATAGTTTTACTGCAGTCTTTCCTTATATTGCTACATAGTTTTACTGCAGTCTTTTCTTCTATTGCTACATAGTTTTACTGCAGTCTTTCCTTATATTGCTACATAGTTTTACTGCAGTCTTTCCTTATATTGCTACATAGTTTTACTGCAGTCTTTCCTTATATTGCTACATAGTTTTACTGCAGTCTTTCCTTCTATTGCTACATAGTTTTACTGCAGTCTTTCCTTATATTGTTACATAGTTTTACTGCAGTCTTTCCTTATATTGCTACATAGTTTTACTGCAGTCTTTCCTTATATTGTTACATAGTTTTACTGCAGTCTTTCCTTATATTGCTACATAGTTTTACTGCAGTCTTTCCTTATATTGCTACATAGTTTTACTGCAGTCTTTCCTTCTATTGCTACATAGTTTTACT
Organism: Arion vulgaris; assembly: GCA_020796225.1. NCBI lineage: Eukaryota > Metazoa > Mollusca > Gastropoda > Stylommatophora > Arionidae > Arion > Arion vulgaris. The sequence continues at coordinate 29,741,202 of CM036769.1, forward strand.
GCAGTCTTTCCTTATATTGCTACATAGTTTTACTGCTGTCTTCCTTTATATTGCTACATAGTTTTACTGCAGTCTTTCCTTATATTGCTACATAGTTTTACTGCAGTCTTTCCTTATATTGTTACATAGTTTTACTGCAGTCTTTCCTTATATTGTTACATAGTTTTACTGCAGTCTTTCCTTATATTGCTACATAGTTTTACTGCAGTCTTTCCTTATATTGCTACATAGTTTTACTGCAGTCTTTTCTTATATTGTTACATAGTTTTACTGCAGTCTTTCCTTATATTGCTACATAGTTTTACTGCAGTCTTTCCTTATATTGCTACATAGTTTTACTGCAGTCTTTCCTTATATTGCTACATAGTTTTACTGCAGTCTTTCCTTATATTGCTACATAGTTTTACTGCAGTCTTTCCTTATATTGCTACATAGTTTTACTGCAGTCTTTCCTTATATTGCTACATAGTTTTACTGCAGTCTTTCCTTATATTGCTACATAGTTTTACTGCAGTCTTTCCTTATATTGCTACATAGTTTTACTGCAGTCTTTCCTTATATTGCTACATAGTTTTACTGCAGTCTTTCCTTATATTGCTACATAGTTTTACTGCAGTCTTTCCTTATATTGCTACATAGTTTTACTGCAGTCTTTCCTTATATTGCTACATAGTTTTACTGCAGTCTTTCCTTATATTGCTACATAGTTTTACTGCAGTCTTTCCTTATATTGCTACATAGTTTTACTGCAGTCTTTCCTTATATTGCTACATAGTTTTACTGCAGTCTTTTCTTATATTGTTACATAGTTTTACTGCAGTCTTTCCTTATATTGCTACATAGTTTTACTGCAGTCTTTCCTTATATGTATATTTCTTGCACATGTGTACCGTTCTTGTCTGTGTGGTGGAAAGTCGATTGTCTGCCTTGATGTGGCTCATCTTCAAGGAATTGACTGCTACTTTTGATTCGGCATGATTCTCTGGAGAAGATCATTCTGGAGGGCATGATACTGGGCATATGAGGAAGCGGAAGACAAATGAGAAGATAAGAACAAGCTGTCATAGATGAGTTAAGTGTGACTGAGACAGATGCCAGATACCTGTCACAGGTAAGGGAGGCACCCGTAAAGTGTTAAAATCTAGCAATGTCACATTATACTCGAAGTTTTACGGGTTGGAGCATGGACGTATAATCCAAGCCATCACCTGAGTTTCTAATTGCTTAAGAATATCAACCCTTTCCATTGCTCGACCACGACGGCTCCCAAACTTTGCAGTATCGCGCATCCCCTTTTAAATACATTTTGTAGCCCGCCTGCCCAGCGTGTTCATAGCGCGTTGGACGACGGGTGACAAGCTCCTGTGAGTGCGGGTTCAATTCCGCGGGCTGGCAGAAAAGCCACAGGTTCTCCAGATTTACGGTGTTCGTGGCACCGAACCGAAGAGCTGAAAGCTCAAGTGCTTCTGGATCAGTAAAAAGAAAAAAATACATTTTGCTGCCGCAGACCCCTTCCCCTCCCAAGTTTCTATATATGAAAATGGACAGGAATGAATTTTATGTGTGTTACAATAGTAAAGAACGTCTGCATTTTAACCGGAAGAAATGTCTGACAATAAACAGGAAGAGGTTTCCTTTTGCCTCGAACAAGACGCGCGATCATTAGCATCATCAGTACATTTGCGTTTCAATTTCAGCCAGCGATCCATCCTGAAGGTAAGCCAACATATATTGTAGCAAAATCCAATGCACGCCGTGTTATTTCCCCAAGATCGTTTCAACCAATTACTTACTTAAATTTAATTCTTCTAGCGATGGAGCTATTATTACACCACACCAACAGTCAAGCTGGCTCAAATTTCTCAGACTGCTGGAAACTTCAAATGATCTTTCAATTTGTCCTGTCAGACATTTAGGCTCCGATCTGGTACGGGCCCTTTGATTTCGCAGAGGAACTAGTTTTCCACTCTTTTTATATCTGTTTTTAAATGATTGTTTTCTGTTTGAAATGTCAAAGATCATGATATTTCTTCAAGCGCTCGAGGACTTCTGTGAGTACCTTGCGGATCCCAGGGGGTCGAGTCTGTAAAACAAAGGGGTGTATCCATTTCTGCAATGTTTGAAACAAAACACGCAGAGATAGTTACAAACTTTTGAAGATTTCAGTATCAATAAAGTGTTTTATGACTTTCCCAAAAAATGTAAAAATGTTGACTCCTGATTTCTTGCAGCTTCCAGACTGACTATAGCTTTGAGGAAGATGCTGTAAGGCTTTATGGCTGTTCTGTTCACTACTTTGATCCAAGGCAAGTCATTAGCAGATGTTTATTCTTTAGCATTCATTCATTCTGTATATGAAAGTGATATTCGAGTACAATTTTGAAATGCGTACAGTTTGTCACATAAAGAAAACTTAACTTTTTGTTGCCTTTGTCATTCACAGCACCACAACTCAGGAGCATAGGAGTACTGTTAATGTCACCTATCACGCGACAGGATTATCTAACTTTGATGGATACTGGAGGACATGGCGCATGCGCATATTAAAGACTATTGCAGAAGAGCTCGGGCACCAAGTGGTATCAGTGTACAAATATAATAGACAGTTATGTTATGTTATGCGATCGACGTAATGCACATTGGGTATTCTCATTCGTGCTCTGTCCTCCGCTGCAGCAGCCATCCCAAAGTACATTTGCTCACCGTACCCATGCGAAGTTGATTACTATATCTTCTCTCTCTACCACGAAGACGACACTGTCTGGCCTGTCCAAACTTAACGCCTAATTCTCGAACTCGTTCCAGTGTCTGAGACTTGCCCATGTCACATAATTGAGATCGTGCGGTATTGATACGGGTCTATCCATACTTCTGCCCGTTTGAGTTGGGGAATTGTTTGTAAGAAAGTCAGCACGCTCGTTACCCTGCACTCTAGCATGTCCAGGCTTGTACAGCCAAGTCATTTTCTTGAGATGTGATCTCCGAATAATATCCACCCATTTCATACGCATACTTCCAGATTCAATCATTTGAAGCATATTCATCGAGTCTGATATGATAATCGTATGGGTAACCTGTTGCTCGCCACCCATGACAGATCCCTGGAGGCAGCAGTGATCTCCATAGTTATGCTCCACGTTGTTGTCTCGAAAGCGCCACAATCCGCATGAAGTGTGATACCGTTCCGGTGTGTTAAATAAGCCCATGATAATCTGGTTCCGCGTCTGACAGAGCCATCAGTGTAGATAATGATATCACCTGGATGGGAGTGTTGATTCACGAGTGCGATAATCTCCGCATTGACGACGCCCTGGGCCCATTCTCTACAGCAGCGTCCAAGTGTGCTGACAACCCTGTGTAAGCAGTCATATCCTCTGATATAGGCATCCATTCTTCACCATGTCTCAGCTCATCTAGAGTACAGACCTGTTTGATAACATCCGATGTCTCGGCCATCCAGGATCGGTCCTTCTTCAATCGCTTTCCTTTGTTTTCATTTATGGATTTGTACAGAGGATGATTTGTGTCCGCAGAAATTCTCAGATAAGCTTTTACCTGTGCGACTTAGTGTCTCATGGCCATCGTTGACAATCTAAGGACATAGCGCATTGCCTCACATGAAGTGTCACGTGTGCAACCACATAGTTCACAGTTTCTATTAACCCTCATATTTATTTATTTTAAAAGAAAAATTTCCGATCCAGAAGCACTTGAACTTTCAGCTCGGTGCTATACACATCGTAACCCTTCGGTTCGGTGCCACGAACACCGTAAATCTGGAGAACCTGTGGCTTTTCTGCCAGCCCGCGGAATTCAACCCGCACTCACAGGAAGCTTGTCACACGTCGTCCAACGCGCTACGAACACGTTGGGCAGGCGGGCAAACCCTCATATAATCTCTCTTCGACATAGTTGTAGTCACGATTAACCCTCATAGAATCTATCATAAATATATCCTGTAGTCACCATTAACCCTCATATAATCTCTCATAAACATAGTCTGTAGTCACCATTAGTCCTTATAGAATCTCTCATCGACATAGCCTGTAGTCACCATTAGCCCTCATAGAATCTATCATAAACATATCATGTAGTCACCATTAACCCTCATATAATCTCTCATAAACATAGTCTGTAGTCACCATTAGTCCTCATAGAATCTCTCATCGACATATCCTGTAGTCACCATTAACCCTCATAGAATCTCATAAACATAGCATGTAGTCACCATTAGTCCTCATATAATCTCCCATCGACATAGCATGTAACCACCATTAACCCTCATAGAATCTCATAAACATAGCATGTAGTCACCATTAGTCCTCATATAATCTCCCATCGACATAGCATGTAGCCACCATTTGTGCTCAAATACTCTAACTTCAACATAATCCACAGTCACCAGTTTTTTCAATTGCTTCCTGTGTACATTTCTTGACCTCATTCTTGTTATCAGACAGAACTCAGTCTACTCAAGATCGATATTGATGAATGGGAATGGAAATGTCTGCCAGATATGTTGACTTCTGGGGCTCTTGATAATGTCCCACAACTTCTGCTTGCACTTCACATCACCATCAAGCTCCAACCCAAAAAGACACAGTACCTCAACTCCTTGATCACACTCCGACAGCTCTACAGGTAACCTTTGTCTGTTAATTATAATTAAATACTATTCCACGGGTATTCTTTGTGATCAGAGAAGATACTCATCATTCCGGACAGGTCCATAGGTGCACAGATCTCCTTATCATTTCCATCTGTATAAGGTGACTGATTTTTTTTCTATCCTGCACACAGTGTGGAAATATACTACCATCTCCACTACAACAAAGCTCGGGATAACCAGCTCAAATGTTAAAATGTTTAAAGGGTTTTAAAGCCGAAGGATTGACTTCATTGCACTGGGTTTTATCCAATATGGCTCTGTCCCTCTCCGCAGAAATGGCACGCCACCTGCCGAGAGTATTGCACAAAGCAGAACTCCGTAGCTCCAGCAACAATCCTAAGGGTCTCTGGAAAAAACTGCACTCGTGAATAGAACGGCACGGTCCAGATTCGAACCCACGACCTTCGACTAGCAAGGTAAAGGGCGTAACCACTTAGTCACATAGACCCCCTCTGTGAAATATGTGTTTCTGTATGGCTCATAAACATGGCAAGTCACCAAGATAAATGCAAATAAGATTCAGACCTGTGTCAACGTATGTATTTAGCGTATTCTCAGACTGAGATGGTATGACAGAGTTGCAAACACAAACTTGTGGATAAGAACACTACAAGAGCGCACTATGACCCAGGTTAAGATAAGAAAATGGTGGTGGGTCGGGCATACCCTACGGAGGACACATCCGAATGTCACTAGACAAGCACTTGATTGAAACCCGTAGGGAAAAAAGGAAAAGGGACGTCCTAAAAAGACATGAGGCTAAATCTTTTTGAGAAACTGAAGGATGCTCGTCTTTCCTGTGAGACCATAAAGAAAACAGTCAGAGACCAAGAAAAGTGGCAAACAACTGTTAAGACCCTATGCTCCACGAGGAGCGGAGAGGAATAAGTCAAGTCAATATGACTGATCACTTCAGTTTTGTATTGATTAATCAAACGTCTTGTACTACTTTGCAACGTGTTCATATCTGACTGAACGTTCCAGGTTTCAGTCTCATCTTTATTCTGGAAAGGGATGAAGATTTAATACGTGTCTGTTGACACGCATCATCGATTTGGTTTGCTTTTCTTATGACATTGGTGTTGTCTGGCCTGTCTATTTCCCGTCCTCGTCAATCACTGCTGTAGTTACAATTATATATCCAAAAGATTTCGATAAAGTAAAACATGGAGAAATAGTTAGCATGTTAGAAAGTATAAATATTGATGGGAAAGATCTGAGACTGATCAAAAATATGTACTGGCAACAAAGCGCAGCCATAAGACTAGAGAACCACAATGCAATTCAAAATAAACAACACAACACTGAAACAAGTCCATCGATTCAAGTATCTGGGGAAATTTCTAACATCAGATCTTTCTTTGTCCTTCTCTGCTTTTTTGCCGCTAGGCGTAGCAGGTTTAACTGATGATCGGTTTCCGAGATAATGCACGCTCGGTCGCTTGATATGGTGTGGTATTGTGGAGTTTTAAGATGTCTGTAACTCCATCAACCCATCTTTTTCTTGGTCTGTTCCTTCCTCTTGATGATTCCATTTTCAGGTTGTACGCTCTTGCAACTGGTGTATTCGGGTTCATTCTGACCAAGTGGCCAAACCATTTGAGTCTCTGTTTTTCAATAAATCTAATAGCAGGTGTTGTTCCGACTGTTCTTCTAATTTCCTCATTTCTTATATGGTCTCTTCTTGTTTTATTTACTGCTTTCCTCAGGCATCTCATTTCGCATGTGGTAATTTTCCTTTCTTGTTCTTTTGTCAGTGCCCATGTTTGGCTCTGGTAGCACAGTGTTGGTAGAAAGATTGAATTTATAATCTGTCTTTTAGTCACTACTGGAATAGCTGGGTGTTTCAAAATTGGGGTAAGCTGGTATGTAATGTTGTTGGCTTGCTGGATTCTAGTTTCGATCTCTCTGTCCAGTCTACTATCAGATGTGAAGATACTTCCAAGGTATTTGAATTCTCTCACCTGCTTTAGCGTTTGGTCATTTATTTTTATGTTGATATCTTTATGTTCTCTACTTATAGTCATGACTTCTGTCTTTTGAATATTGATCTTCATGTTGTATTTGAGGCAGCTATTGTTGAGTAAGTTTATGTGTTCTTGAAGCTGTTCAATATTATTATGGAATATACACTGGTCAGATGGAAGATGTAAAACATAAAATAGTAGTAGAATAGCTCAAGAGAAAGCTGCTTCTATGAAAATGGAAAACAACATATGCGTGAATTTACTACCAATGACACTGCGGAAACGAGTGCTATAGTGCTACATTGGACCAATACTTTTGTATGGCAGTGGATCATGGACAATGAACAAGCAATCAATGAGATCGATGGAAGCCACAGAAATAGTGTTTTGTAGAAAAATGCTGAAAATTCCATGGACAGCGAAGAAAACAAATGAGGAGGTTTTAAAACAGGCCTGCACACAAAGAAACCTTATCAAAAGAATAAGAATCAGATAATCAAGGTTCTTCGGCCATGTAATACAAAGAAGACGTTTAGAACAATTGGTGACACCGGGCAAAATTCAGGGAAGAAGAAATCGTGGAAGACAGAGGGAGATGCTGGATGGTCTGAAATCATGGTTCGACAAAAGATCGACGTCCGAACTGATTAGCTGCACAAAGGAGAGAGAGAGAGAGTTGTGGAGAGACATGATCGCCTACGCCAGTAAGCATGGCACTTGGTTGATTGATACTTTATCCTTCAGAAAAGAATGTCGTAAGTCCTTCTCTAAACTTTTATGGTTACTTTCTTTAAAAACACGTTGTCTAAAAAGATATGAGATGATTAATAATCAAAATCAGATTGTCTAACTATTGATGATATCTCATTTCAGAGCTGGTTACAGAATATTCTACACCAAAAGAAACCTCTACTGCTCTTTCATGCAGATCTTTGATGGAAGAGAAGAGACTGGTTGTCATAATATTCATATGATTAGAGTTACAAATATAAATTTCTCTCAATTAGATATACCTTCATTTAGATGATAGTTACTGACTGCTCTTCTTTCTGTTCCCCAATCCTGTTTTGCCTCCCAGCGTCAGGATAAAAAGAGATTTCTATAACGAGCCCTTGTGTGCGATTCTGTCGCCTCTGTTATCTCTGAGGTCCACCTTTTACGTAGCTGGTCTTTTGATATGTATCCATTGTATCGGAGCAGCATTGCTATGACTATGGAGATCATAGCCAAATAGTTTGACAATGGAGGTTCGGACGGTTACGGAGACGGTGAACTGGTTGGTATCTCACAACTACTCTCGTGTTTTCATACTCAGTGACTCCATGAGCATGATTCGTAAAGTCGAATCAGGAATGGTGAGATGCAACTGGATAGAGGTACTGGTACAGACAATGATCAGAGAAATCACCTTCATTTTTGTCCCTGGGCACGCATGAGGGGTAATGAACGAGCTGATAGATTGGCTGGCTTGGCTACAATATCAGAGGGAGCTGCCGTATATCGAAATGACATTCTTCACGCATTGAGAGAGTCTTTCCGAACAGAGGAGTTTCAGGGCTGTGAATCCCACTCGCTAACGAGATTGAAAGAGATGGGTGTCAATATTGGTGCAGCCCGAAAAGAACGACATACTAAATATGCAAAGAGATTGATTAATCAACATCGAACTGGCGTGTTGGGTCGCTGGACGCTGCTGGATTTGCTGAGGCACATATGGACATGTCCGGAGTGCTATGATTATAGTCTTTATATAATTGATAACTGGTAACATTGCTCTGTGAGGTGCACTGTCTGTTGGTAATCTACTTATGTGACCAAACCATTTCATTTGTTGTTTCTTGATGACGCTCAGTACTGATGTTGTACCCACTTTTTCCCTCATATATTCATTTCTAAACCGATCTCGCCTTGAGGCTCACAGTATTCTGCGTAGACACTTCCTTTCTGTCGTGACTAGTTATTGGCTAAAAAAATAAGAACATAAATCTACAAAATATGTTAAAGATACATCCATTCTGTGTAAATGAGGTACTATGAAGCTTTGTGATAATTAAACTGTAACTCGTTCTTTCATTGTTCATTGTTTATTTGAGAATCATCTACATCGCACATCAGTCGTGTACATAAATTGATCTTCTGTATCATATTCATAGAGTCGCTGAACATGCATGCATGAGTGAATGTTTGCGTCTTTAGCCACTCCGTGGATTTTGTCTTGGCTATGATCTCCATAGTCATCCTGCTGGTAGTTGTTAAATATGCATCTCTTGCGTCTTTGAAGAAGCAAAATACTATTTTCCCTTTTTCCCTTTCCTAAAAGAGACTAATCAACCGCAACTTTGCTTGATGCATGTAGTCAAGCGCAGAACTTATCTTGTAGACCCATGTATGTGAATTAATTCTTCTTCTTCTTCTTTGCGTTCGTTCTTTACGACCAATTTCAATCACCCTTTGTGACATTTTTTTTTATCTTTGCCAAGAACGTGTATACTTTGCGCATTGGTTTGGTAGGCCCCTAAACGCATAGACTTCTACACGTTTAAGACACGTGCATCCGATTTCAGCCAAACCTCCTTAGTTGCCTCTTACGACATGCATGGCAGGTAACAGTGGTTCTACTCTTTAACCCAAATTTGTATCCCGGTAACCACTCGGGTAGATTCTTCTTATTCCAACGCTACATGTCTTGTAGGTCGCAGTGGTACTATTATTTGCTTCCATTGTGAGCTCCAACACTACACAGTCGACAAGAAAAGTAAGAGAGAGCAGTGGCGGCTCGTCATTAAGGGCCAGTGGGGCCGGACCCCATCAAAAATAATGTATAACTAATATGTAAATACTAATATATAACCTAACCCAAAACCATGATTTTTCCGAAATATTTGCTTGGCCCTACCAACAAAAATGATCACGAGCCGCCACTAAGAGAGATGATTGCAAAAAACTTGTGGTTTCCAACACATTTGATCTATTTAATTGAAACATTATATCATGAACAATAAAAAGATATTAAAATAGCTGATGAAACAACAGAATGGTTAGAGATGCAAAAGAAAATAAGGTCAGGTTGCATTCTCTCCCCATACTTATTAAACATCTATGCACAAATTATGAGAAATATAAGAATTGACCAAAATCATGGACATTTTGATCCATTTTACAATTGGTATTCAATATACCACCAGTCAACTTGCACAGAATAGATAATTTTTCAGCACTGCTACATGGGAGCCAAGTTCCGGTAGGGACAAGCTAATTGATGATGATGATGAGTCAATATACCACGTAGGACGTATGTAATTACGGATTAGCGTAATGCGTAAGCATCCCATATCAACTCAGACACAAGAGGGTTATGGGTTCGATCAAACACTCGACGTTCCACATGCGAGGAAATGAATTAACTCTCCTCTAGAAATAAGAAGAGACAGGCAATTCATAAATTAAGTTTTAAAAAGGCTACGGGGCACTAAGATATGCAGATTGTGCACCTGTTAAATAGTATCAAGGCAATAGAACAGTTAATATTGTCACTTAAAAACACAATAAAGACCAGAACGTTTTCTGAATAAAAAAAAAAAATTAAGTCTACTGACAAAACAAGAAGATAACACAAAATTACCAACATCAATGAAGAAATTGAAAATGGCATAAATTGTGTATATCTTGGTTTTATTAATTAACATTAAAGAAAACTGTATAATATAAGACAGAAGAAAACTGGCTATGGCAGTTAAGAGGTCAAATCAGTGGCGGCTCGTCATTAAGGGCAAGAGGGGCCGGACCCACCAACAATATGTAACGTGTATTTATTATTTAATAAATTAAAATATAACATAACCCAAAGTCATGATGTTCCCGAAAATTTGTGTCTGTCCCCACCAACAAAAATGATCACGAGCCGCCACTGGGTCAAATAGTATGACAAACTTAAGGTACAACATGAAAAAACCCCAAAAGTAAAAAGTCCGAGGACATGCATTTATTATGTGGAAAAATAGATTCATATATTAATATTACCAGATGGTAAATGAAAACATGGAACACCCATTTTTCATGAGATCCATAGGATTTCTGAGCTACAGAGTTCGTGCTTTGTTCAACACTGTCTGCAAACGACGAGCCATTTCTGCCGACAGAAACTGAGTCATATGAGGAAACCCAGTGCAATGAAGTCAACTCTATGCATTTAAACCATTGACAAAGCAGCGGAGAAGATCATTAAGGGGGCAGTACTAGCAAAGATTGGGTGCCGTTAGTAAAAAAAAAGCATTAAAATTTCAATTTTAAAGATTTTGATCTCATATTTTCAGATGTACTTAACAAATCATTAAACTATGTAAAATAGTAATTGTCACTGGGGTTCAGTATATACAAGAAGGTAAATGAAAAGTTAGACTTTAAATATTATTTTAAACATGTGCAAAATACAGGTGTCATTTTTTACAATTTTTGTGTGTGAAATGATACAGCCAAATCCATTCAAAATTAAACAGCATACACACAGATTGTGTGATTTTGGCAAGTACTGTGGGAAATAGTATATCTTTAATAGATTTTATTATCTAGCCACCTGAAAAGTATCTTTCTATGGTTTTAAAATTGTCTAATGTGAACAAATATAACAATTAATGTAATTAAGGTATTGGAATGCCCTTAGTATACGATATAGACAGTTCTAATATAAACAGACAGATAAAATTACATGCTGATTGGTTAATATTTGACAAAGTTATGATGTAAAATTATCATGAATTGTTAATTTTCGAACAAAATCGAAAATCCTCAATGCGAAGAAGATTTCATGATCTTTAAGCCATCATAACTTGAAAACTATTTAACCAATTCCAAAACTTTTGAAAGAAATGTGTCCACAATTCGTTAACCTTTAATTAGATACCAAGTACGCCGTGAAATTTAAGAATCACATTTTTGTTGGTATTCCCTGCTAGTTTGTCCCCTTAATGCCTTTGAATGAAAATGCTACATAAGAGTACTTGGAATATCATAGACAGAGAAAATAACAAATGCTTCTGTTCTGCAACAGTTTGATATTAAAGATAGTTGGCTATTAAAGAACATAACATCAAGAAAAATTAATATTTTGAACACATCAAACGACATGAGTGCCTAGAGAAGATAATTTAGAAGGAAATAGTGCCTGGAAGAAGAATGCGAGGAAGACATAGAAGACATTGGGTACTAGATGTAATTGTCGATCTGAGAATGACTGCTGCAGACGCCGGTCAACTTGCACAAACAGCGAGTTTTTCGGGACTGCTGCATGTGAGCCAAGTTCTGGACACGCTAATTGATGATGATGATGAATGGGCAAGATACAGGGGAAGAGAGATAGAGGGACAATATTCTAGACATCTTAACATCATGGTGTGGCGTGTAAGCAGTATCGGAACTCATATCTAGAACAGAGACAGTTGTGGAAGAACCTGATAACCGAAGGTGCATGGCACTTGATGGTGATTATCTAATAGCCGTCCATCGCAAGTGATGATGACAACAATCTCAGACGTGTACTGTTGCACCTCTCTGGTGTGTGCGGAGGTGACCGTAGAGTCCAATCCTAGAACAGAATCCCCGACCACAGGTGGGGCATACATGATCAAGGTTAGACATGTGCGTGTTGTGTGCTCTGTCTTTTCGCGCTGCTCGTTTTCTCTGTGACTCAACAATACGATGATTCTCAGCTATTCGGGTTCCTCTGTTGTTGTTACAGGGCCACATTTGGCGATCTTGCGCAAGGGATTCCCAGCACGTATTGTCTATATCGAAGCATTTCAGAGACACTTTAAGAGTGTCTTTAAAGCGTTTTTCTGTCCACCAGCTAAACGTCTGCCCCTTCAAGCTCGCCATACATCAACTGTTTTGGGATGCGTTTATCAGGCATTCGAGCAACGTGACCGACCCATCTCAGTTGGGCCTTCTGCAACAGGGTGTTGACGCTTGGGATCTTTGCTCTTGTGAGGACTTCGCTGTCTGGAATTTTGTCCTGCCAGTTTATTGTTAGTATTCTGCGTAGACAGCTTGTGTGGAAATGGTTTAATTTTCTTCCGTGTCTGCTATACACTGTCCATGTCTCGCTTGCGTACAGCAGCGTGGTTAGCACTATGGCCTGGTAAACTTTCAGCTTTGTGACTATGCTTATCCCCTTCCGTTCCCACACAGTGACACGTAACCTTCCGAACGCAGCACTGGCTTTGGATATCCTATTGTGGACCTCAGAATCTATGTTTGCCGATCTGGATAGGAGGCTGCCAAGATAAGCAAAGTTGTCCGTTGACTGGAGACGCTGGTGTTTAATGTTGATGACTGGATCGTAATACTGTTCTCTAGGGGCGGGCTGGAACATGACCTCTGTTTTTTTTTATGTTAATGGTGAGGCCAAACCTATCACAGGCCATTGAGAACTTGTCCATGTAAGTCTGCATTTCTTCCTCAGATTTGGTAGCGAGGGCACAGTCATCAGCAAACAACAGGTTTGAGATAGTTGATTCTTTTACCTTGGTGGAGGATTTTAACCTCCGAAGATTGAATAGGTTACCGTCTGTCCTGTATCTAATCTTTACCCCATGTTCGTCGCCTTCCCAAAAGACATCCGTGAGCATGGCAGCAAACATCATGCTGAAGAGTGTTGGGGCCAGTACACAGCCCTGTTTGACGCCGTTGGTGACATGGAAGGCTTCCGACAGTTGGTGATGATAGTGTTGAGATTGCACACAGCTGATGTAACCTTTAAAATTAGAGAGTTCAACCGGCTTGCGATTGAAATCAAAACAGACTGACAACGTAACGTATTGATCGTCTTGTGTAACGTGTTTGTATAGTTATATTTTTATATATGTTTAAAGCGGAAAATCCATATAAAGAAAGAGTTTTAAATCTAAAAAGAGCAATATAGTATTTAGGTCTCCATAGCTGCTAACAATAACATAAGTAATTTTAAATAAGTAAATAACTTATTAAGAATAAAGAACTTAAGAAGTCTGGCAGGTATTCTACCGACCGTAGAGTGGCGTAGAGGTAGATGACAGTCTAAGTGTAGCAAGTCTTCTGTATATGAGTAATTTGACAATTATATGATTATGATATAACTTGCTTTCTTCTCAGTATCGTATCATCTAGAATCTACCATTATTTATCTATATTATTTTCCAGCAGTCTTCCCCTATTTATATTTGCATATGTCTGCTTGGCAAGACACTTCACTCACTATATATGAATTATATGACTGACTATACATACTATACTCAGCAGCTACGGGTCTCCGTCTACCAGGAGTTGCTTGTTGTGCTTTGCTGTACGATATATTTGATACATCGGTTTAGAAACCAATAAAATAACCAGCATTTCATTATTTACTTATAATATACAACAGCTGTTGTTCATATTCAATTCATAGTTCATGTGTACAGTTCCAACTTCACTCCAACGGGTCACCCCATTTATGCTCCGTTCCTGTGCCAACGAAAATCACACGAAATGCTAACAATTTGTAAAATATCTCCTGTGTAACTGTGTGAACTAATTCCAGAATGAAACAGCCGTGTACCACCACAAAAAGCAACCTGCCTGTTGCATAACTGTTGTTATGTACTTGTTTAAAATGTTTAACGGTATTCTTACACACTTGCCACTCTACAATAGAGTGGACTACAGTCGAAGTCAGTGAGACAGAGTTTCACACATAATCAGACAGTAGTGCACATTGTGACCAAGACTTACTGTACTTTAGTATGTGTATAATAAATAAATAATGCTGGGTGACTTAATTAGAAGACTGAGTGGAGTAAGTTAAAGTAATTTTAAGTATTAGATATAATATATTTATATAGCAAGGATGGGAATGTTTCGTTGCATCCACAATGTTTGAATGTTTGTCTTCTTCACCCATCCCGGTAGACTGTAGAGCTGATCAATGTGTCATGTAACTGCATATGTCCAAAATATTTTTTTTATTGATGACCTAGTTAGGTTTAAATCTCTAGCCAGTTCATTATTTATATTGTTTATAATAAATCACTTTCAAATGTGTCAACAGAGAAATTTTTCATTCATAATAATGGAAGCCTTTCCAAAAGAAAGACCTCATCAAGAGTTTGATTCTAATGGTCGACTTGTTATTGATGGCGGTGTCTTGGAAGGGGTAAGTGAGTAAGAATGACAAGAATTCTGGGGAAAAACTGACAGTAATGATGAATCAGGAAACATACAGATGCTAAACAGTTACAGGTAGCTCCAGAGGATCATAAACACCAAAAAAACAGAGAAGACAAAATGTGGTTGTAATCAGGCACTCAACACAACACATAGTCACTAGCTCATTTTATATCATGACAAAGTACAGTGTTGTGCGAAGGGTCCTGCATTCAAGTCAGATTTTTCTTCTTTATTGGTTGGTGTTTGTGTCTCTTGGGGAAGGTGGACTAAGTGGTTAAACCATTGCGTTCCAAAGGTCGTGGGTTCAAATCCAAACCGTTCTGCTCATGAGTGCATTTTTCTAAGAGACCCCTAGGATTGTGGCTGGAGCTATGGAGTTTGTGCAGCACTCTCGGCAGATGACGTGCCATTTTTGCAGTAGTATAGGACCTATAGTATAGGACTCCAGAAGTGATTGCATCCCTAAAATGTATAGTATAGGACCCAGCAATGATTTTCCTTTTTATTTTATGTATTATATGACAGTGGGCATCAACCTGGCAACAAATCTGATTGTCTGTTCTGACCAATGACCAGAATGATGCAGAAAAAGAAGAAGGACATTTCTTTGCTTGTTTGTTTGATTGTTCTTCTCGACCATTTTAATCATTCTTATTTTGATATATAAAGTCTTTTCCAGGAACGGTTAAAATTAGGCCCCTACTAGTGTAGGACAGGCACATCTGAAACCAAAGTTTTTGGCCTAAGGAAGTGTTCTAGTCTGTCTTGCTGACAGTCAAACACTTTCCTTTCCTTCGCGTGTACATTTCTCTTTAATGATCCGATTTACTCCGTATATTTGGGCTTGGATCTATGCCAAAGAGCCTTTTGTACTTTGCTACCTTTTCTGACTGAATGCGGCTTTCCTTTTTGTCTTGTATGATAAACAATCTTTAATGATCTTTTTAATGCTGTATATTTGGGCTTGGATCTATGCCAAAGAGCATTTACTACTATGCAACCTTTCTGACTGGATGAGGTTGTTCCGGATTAGGAACATTCTCGTCCCTTTTAGGGCTAGCCATTGGAACAGTCACAATCGTGTTCATTGCTCTATAACGATCATTTTTTGCCAAGAAGTACATGTAGGCTAACGTTTCATAATTAACTTATATACCAAAATTAATGTCTTTGAATCAAAGTAGGACTCATTCAGTTACGTTACTCATCACACAAATGTGAATTCTATTGATAAGATTAAGTCACAGCTGTATGTACCTCAGTTATTGTTTTATTTGTAAGCAAATATTTCCACACAGGGTGGACAAATCTTACGGAATGCTGCTGCCTTATCTTGCATACTGGGTATTCCTATACGTGTTACAAATATACGAGCAGGCAGAGACAAACCTGGGTTAAGGTGAGGTTATGTTATCTTTGCTGTTTAATGTTTGATTAATTGATTCACCCGTGTGCTGCTGGGCTCGCAAGGGGAGCAAAGAATAGTAACACTCCAGCATACAAGGCATGTCGTAAGAGACGACTGAGGTAGGCACCTAGAAAAGCTACCCTAGTAAATAAAAAACGCAGCATCAATTGGACGTGCTGGCCTACTTGTAGGCTCATAACTGTCACAACGTACAATCGCTTTTAGGCTCAGATCACATGAAAAATGAAAATCATGGTATATCCTAAAGGATGTAGCCATCGACCAGAGTAAACGAGTCGTTGATTTTCTAGGCACCACTTATACGTTCAGTAGTTTGCCATTGCTTTCTGAACGGTGGGGTCTATTTTTACCTTTCGTAAAAATCCCACTGAAACGAATTTGCTTCCAAACTTGCCCACCGTGGGGTTTGAACCAGGTACGATTGGGTTCGTGATCGAGCTCACTACCGCTTGAGCTACATCACTCAGATCACATACAAATCACAAAGAGTGGTTTAACAAGTGGTTGATATGGAGCGTTCAAAGAAGAAGCAGATTGATTGATTGATAGGACCATCATCATTGCATTTCGGTGAGTAGCCATGTGTACTCCGATCTCTTTCGTACACAGGAAGATCTCAGCGGCAGTGCACGAACGTCGTAGCACCGCAGGGTCCATGATGTAATTTTGAAGATGATGAAAATATGTTGTAGGAATTGTATTTTTTTATCTTTCTAATGAATTTTGCCAGCCAGAGCAGCTGTTATTTTGAAGATGATGAAAATATGTTGTAGGAATTGTATTTTTTTATCTTTCTAATGAATTTTGCCAGAGCAGCTGTTTTCCAGTCTGCTCTTCTTGATTTTGAACTGCTGAGGGTTTTTTAAGTGTTCAAATTGAATACGGGACCCGCTCGAGTGGTTACCGGGGCCCAAATTTGGGGTGTAAAGAATAGAACCACTGTTACCTGCCATGCATGTCGTAAGAGTCGACTAAGGAGGTTTGGCTGAAATCGGATGCACGTCCTAAACGTGTAGAAATATATGCGTTTAGGGGCCTACCAAACCAATGTGCAACGTATACACGTTCTTGGCAAATATCAAATATATCATGAGTGATTAAAATTGGTCGAAGAACGAACGTGAAGAAGAAGAAGAAAAGAATACGGACCTACATGTTATCATCTGTCTCTGATAGAACTAGGAACTTGATCTCAATTACACTGAGATCAAGGATCTGGAGAAATATCTTGATGGTTTTACGAGGAAGCGAACCGAATACCTTTGGAACAAGAAGCTAGCACCTAACCTCTATGCCACAGAGACCACTTGTTGTTTAAAGTTTAGCGGTTAAATAAATTCACATTGACTAATTTCAAACATCCATGAAAAGACATCCATGAAAAGGAAGAATTCAACAAACTGTCAGAAGAAGTTGGGCAATGACTTATATCTGACATGTCACCCGTCTGGTGTCGGTGCCCACAAGGGCAGCAAAGAATAGTACCACTGCAACCTACAATCCATGTCGTAAGATGCGACTGATGTAGAAACTAGGATGCTACCCTAGTAAATAAAAAGCAGCGCAGAAATCGGATGTGTTGGCCTACTTGTAGGCGCATAACTGGCACAACCTACAATCGCTCTTAGGCTCAGATCACATACAAATCACACAGAGTGGTTGACAAGTGTTCGATATGGAGCAATCGAAGAAGAAGA
Organism: Arion vulgaris; assembly: GCA_020796225.1. NCBI lineage: Eukaryota > Metazoa > Mollusca > Gastropoda > Stylommatophora > Arionidae > Arion > Arion vulgaris. The sequence goes on from CM036769.1 coordinate 29,759,139, forward strand.
AGATCTGACACGTTATCCAGGGAGTCAAAATGTAGCTGTAATATAGTGGTAGCAAGTCAAAAATCACATTGTACTACTTATATTTACATACAAAAATTGATATTTCCTGTATGAATATTTGCAGAACTTACCGGTCATCTGCATTTTCTTGAAATATGGTCTCAACCTTAATAATGCATTGCATATAAGAGCACGTCTGTATGGTGTTGGGGCCAGCAAGTTAAACCAATAATAGTACCACTGCGACCTACAAGGCATGTCATAAGAAGTGACTGATGTAGGACCTAGGAAAGCTACCTTAGTAAAGAAAAAGCATAGCAGAGTTTAAAGGGTTTAAAAGCCGAAGGATTTACTTCATTGCACCTGGTTTTACCCCATACGGCTCGGTCCCTCTCCACAGAAATGGCACGCTACCTGCCGAGAGTATTGCACAAAGCACGAACTCCGTAGCTCCAGCAACAATCCTAGGGTCTCTGAAAAAACTGCACTCGTGAACAGAAAGGCGCGGTCCGGACTCGAACCCACGACCTTCGACTCACAAGGCAAAGGGCTTAACTACTTAGCCACAGAGCCCCCTAAAAAAAAAAAGGATAGTAGAAATCAGATATGCTGACTCACTTGTAGGCACATAACTGACACAACGTACAATCACTCTTAGGCTCAGATCACATTAAAATCACACAGAGTGGTTAACAAGTGGTCAGTATGGAGCCTTCGAACAAAAAGAAATATGAATATTTGCAGAACCGGTAAGGTCATCTGCTTTATCTTTAAATTTGGTCACAACCTTAATAATGCACTGCATATAATGGCTAACTAGTAAGGTTATTGTTTTTTCTTGTATCTGTATTAATTCTTCTTCCTCACCCTTCGCCCCTAGGGAGGCATAGGAGACTATTTCCCCATTTTCTTGCCATGCTCTTCTTTGCGGGTCCTTCCTCGGTGGCTACTGAATTTTCCTGGTTGTGGTTTCTGTAGCTATCTAGTGATATTTACAGGGTGGGGTAGCTAGCCCCAAGCCCAACCTCCTTAGTGGCCTCTTACGAAATGCGTGGCAGGCAACAGTGGTTCTATTCTTACACCCTAATTTGAACCCCGGTAACCACTGGTGACCTGTGTTAATTATATTTTAAAATATAGTTTTGAGAGTAGTCACGAACATAAACTTTTATCGTTTGATAGGCTCCGATATTAATAATGATTGCCAGCATGATGCTGTCAAATATTCTCATTAAAAATATGATATCATAGAAAGGAAGCCATTCGGTTTTAGGACCCTGCGACAGGGCACCCATCCTACAGTTAGACAGCAACCAACAAATCACTTTCTGTAGGCTTTGCACAGGATACAAGCATATCTCCATAAACTGCAAGCTGCCCTAACAGAGCAATGCACTTGTCAAAAGTCAACCCCTCTCACCTCCCCTACTTCCCTCAACTTCTGAACACATCTTTTAAACCTGCCAAATTTGTAAATCTGGATTCTTGATAATATTCTGAAAGTTTAAAAAAATGTAATTTCAGACCCCAACATTTGTCAGGTCTGGAGTTGATAGCCAAAGTATGTGGTGGAAAGCTGGATAAGTGTGCTGTGGGTTCATGTGAGATCACCTTAGATCCTGGCCAGATCAGATCAAACAGCTTTGTTGCAGATACCAAGACAGCAGGGTTTGTTTAATAATAATTGTCAACATTTTTGTGGTTTATATTTGGTTTGTTTTCTATTGTTTAAACTGGTAACTATCATACATACACCAACGAAATGAATCATGAACAAAACTTACAGAGCAAGCTATGGGAACTCTCGAGGAACTCCAACTGACGTGCAGCTTCATAGAGGCAATGCATCTCATGGTTTAGACGAGCATATGAAACCGAACGCAAAGAAGAAGAAAAGAAACTAGTAACTGAAACTAAAGTCGAAGGATTGACTTCATCGCACTGAGATTTACTCCATACAGTTCGATCCCTTTTCAGAGAAATGGCACATCATCTACCGAGAGTATTGCACAGATCTATGATTCGTTTAAAAATTTTAAAAAATATATTCGACTTTTCTCATCGGTCGGGAGAGACATGCAGAAATAATCACTCTGGGATTCTGCTCATCTGTGTTGCGAGCAGATATCAAACGTAACTGCGTCTGCATCACGATGTATACCAGAGTAGCTCTACCTCGATTCCTAACCGCTTAGTCAGACAGGATCATCTGTCTGTTTCCAGGGTCGCCACATGGAGGTGTGGTAGGATCTTGATTAGTGCCAGCTTACTAAACCTGGTGCGACGTTGTCCTATGACTGCGCCTTTGACACCAGACAGCATAAATGAGTTAAGCAAAAAAAGTGCAGATCACAGACTTAGAATGGACATTCTGGTCTCCAGGCACACCTCCATCAAATAGGTCTCAGGGACTTAGCCACCTGCATCTGCAAAGCACCAAATCATTACCCAGAAGACACCCTGTAAATCTGCCTAGTTTGAACTGCAAGAGAATTAAAATCTGGCCTTCATGAACAACCCTTCAGAACAAGCTATGGGAGAATGGTGAAAATCTCAATTGCACTGCCCTGTTTATGACCTATTCTGGAATAGTTCACAATTTTCATTTCAAATTTCATTTTTGTGCCTCTCTGGCCGACCCAGTCGTAATTAGGAACCAGGAAAAGAACTGAGAAGTAAAGGTGGTCGTCATGATGTTGACCACATCACCCATCGTATGCCGACAGTCAATGAAAAATACGGGACTAACACCATATTACCCTATATACCAAGTGATATAAAAATGGTTCCTTTACTATTTTCCTTCTTTTTTTTTTTTACTCATGATACTGAGACATGATGATCTTCTTTCTCCCAAAACAGAAGCATCTGTCTGTTAATGCAAGCTGCACTTCCATGTCTGCTGTTTGGTTCTCATGACAGTTCCCTGCTGCTCAAGGGTGGGACTAATTGTGATATGGCTCCTCAGATTGACTACACTACAAAGGTACCATTTTTACATATCTTCAGCTAAAAACTCTAGCTTTTCAAATCTAGTTTCTATTGAGTTTTCAACTTTTTGAAACATATTAGTTTTAAATTCTATCTCATGTATTTTGATTGTAACTTCTTGCATATTTGTATAATTTCTTATACAACGGGCTGTAATTTTTATTTTTAAATTTCTATTCTCAATATCACTTTGCTGGTTCCAGTCTGATATCGGGCTCAGGGCACACCAGAGATTATTATGGTTAAGTGGCCAGAACCAATCAGAAAGCATTGGCAAACTACTGATTGTATGTTGCCAAGAACTTGATGCAGAACATTGATGACCTGGAGAGAACAATATTAGAGGGCAGGGTCCCAGGACACAGAGGCAGACCAAGAAGAAGATGGCTACAAGATATTAAAGAAACCATTAATATGACCATCGACGAAGTGGGTGAACTGGCTAGAGACAGAGTGAATTTCAGATGCGCTGCAAAGAGGGCAACGTCCTATAAAGGATATGCACCTTGATGATGGTTCCAAGCTTGAGTGAGAAAGGAGGAGGACTTGTACATGAGGCATACGTAACTACCCCTCCACAAGTAATTATAATAGCTACTGAAACTTGCAAGAAAGGATGCCACACTGGCTAACAGACCAGCTAGGTAATGTGTGGTGCACTGAGTGCATTAATAACAGTTGCTGATGAAAGTCCATTTACGGAAGTTAGCAACTCACTCGACTCGTACAGTACTTGGCACAAAAAGATACACTAAAATTGGATTCTGGAATGTCAGAACAATGGCAATTGCTACAAAATCAGCCCAGATTTCTGAGGAAATGAAACAATACAAACTGGATATACTGGGGTTAAGTGAAGTGAGATGGCCTGGAACAGATAAACAGATGGTTATTGGACTAACGCTCATTTACTCGTAGAATGGATGGATGCATATGAAAAGAGTGGGCATAATGATGACAGCTAGAGTAGCGAAGAACATGTTAGAATGGGAACATATCTCAAGCTCACTTTATCGTCAGGCATCTTAAGATGATAATACTGCAGTGCTATGCACCAACCAACGAGGCCGAAGATGATAAGAGAACATGTTATATTTCACAACCAATGGAAATTTCAGGAATCTGTATGTGTTTTAATGGGTCTAAAGCTGAAGAATTGATTTCATTGCACCGGTTTTATACCATATAACTCGGTCCTCTTTGCAGAAATGGCATGCCACCTGACAAGAGTATTGCACAAAGCACAAACTCGGTACCTCCAACAACAATCCTAGGGTCTGGAAAAATACACATGTGAGCAGAATGATGCGATCCGGATTCCAATCATCGACCTACGGAACACAAGACAACCACTTAGCCACAGCAGATAAGTAGTGCTATAAATAAATAATGAGCACGCTACTCAATGACAGTAAATCTTGGTCCCTACACACATTGCAGGAGAAAAAAATGAGAGCATTTCACATCTGCTACTTAATGCGTATACTGATATTCTCCTGGAAGGACAGAGTAATAAATAATGAGGAATATGCTTGGATTCCTAGGATAGTTATCTTTATCCATCAATGCTGCATAAGATGGCTGGGTCACATCAACCGGATGGAGAACAGCCGCATGGAGGACAACTGGGATCCCCAAGGATGTTCTATACAGGTAACTGACTTCTGACCTAAGAACGGTCATGCGACCTTCTTTGTTACAGAGAACAAAGAAAGTACAAAGAGGTATGGAGGCAACAAACCCACAGCAAACACCCACAAGATCCCATCAGCAGACTAAACAGAAAACAGCACACAACAATCTTTCGCCTAAGAACAGGTCACTGCAGGCTCAACCACCACATGCACAGAATAAAGCCTGCTCGGACTGCACAGTGTGCATGCCAGACAGAAACACAGACTCCAGAGCACATCCTGCAGTCATGTCCATCATACATACACCAACGAAATGAAACATGGCCTCATGAACAAAGCTTACAGACCAAGCTATGGGGAACTCTCGAAGAACTCCTACTGACATGCAGCTTCATAGAGGCAACCCATCTCATGATTTAGATGAGCATACGAAACCGAACGCAAAGAAGAAGAAGAAGTTACAGAAAACCATGGACTGAAATAAAAACTGTTGAGTAGAACCATAAAGAGTACTGCTGATTGTCTGAATAGCCTGTACTGCTGTGCACAACTTTCTGTAGTTCTCTCCCAATATTACAGCTATTTTGTTTCTTCCCACTTATTACTTATATTCTTACCATGTTAAATATCATATTTTGTGCTTACAGATATTTAAACCAATAGCAGAAAAATTTGGAATGCATTTTGATGTGGACATACGAAGAAGGTAAATGGTTTCTCTTAAGTTCTGTAATCAGTGCTAATAAATATGATTTTTATCCTTAATTTTGCTTTTATTCCTGTTGAATATTTCTTCTGTATGTTTCTTTTGTTATGTGTATTATAAAATGTTTAAGTTCTTGATTGACACAACAGCAAGAATGGTCTGCTGTTTTTATTTCAGTGCATGGGTGTATCCGATAGGGAAATTGGTAACACTCTGTGCTAGTGACAAGATGTTGTGTGGCTCAAGGCCAGCTTTGACCAAAAATTCTTGGTGTGCAGATGTTACACGGCAGGACTACAAGTTCCGCAATCATTTTCGTGGGGATCTAAGTTACAAGTACTTCTGAAGTCGGGTAAAGATTACTTGAATGACGAGGAACACCAGTGATAAGGAAAGCAAACCTTCATACAAAAATCAATCAGAAGCGCTATATTAGACACGATGGCTATGCTTGGCCATCATAGCAGGCATCAAAAATGTTTAGTTCTTGGTCTCTTCTACCGTAAACTCTGCAGCTTCTCAACAATCATAGGAAACTTAGGAAATATTGGTTATTGCTTACTAAACTGACGTCATTGCACTCCGGGCAGACCCATAGGTGCTCAATCTCCCCCAACAAATATCGAAGAATATGCATACTGATGGTTCTCGATTAAACACACTCCTCACTCTGCCATCAAGCATCCAGTTCTACTTCTACAATAGTCTTAATGGACAACTCCAAACTGCTTAAATTGCTGGATCCACCCGAGTGGTTACCGGGCCCAAATTTGGGGTGTAAAGAATAGAACCACTGCTACCTGCCACGCATGTCGTAAGAGGCGACTAAGGAGGTTTGGCTGAAATCGGATGCACATGTCCTAAACGTGTAGAAGTCTATGCGTTTAGGGGCCTACCAAACCAATGTGCAACGTATACACGTCTTGGCAAAGATCAAACATATCACAAAAAGTGATTAAAATTGGTAGTAAAGAACGAACGCAAAGAAGAAGAAGAGTGTAAACAAAGAAGAATGAAGAAAGTTGATAAAAATATATAATCTATAAATAAATTAATTCAATATAAGAATACAAAGATCAAGGGGAATCTTTATGGCAAGAGAGAGGAAGAGCTGGAAGAGGTTTGTTGAAGACCTGTGCTCCATTGGGAGTTGAAAGGTGACATAAATTACTGACAATTTATTCAAGTTAACTTATTTCTCTGCGAACCTTTTTCAGAGGCTATTTTCCAAAAGGTGGCGGTGAAGTTGTAATAACTTCCCACCCCACTCCTGGTCTTGTTGGTCTTACAGATGACCTGACAGTACGAGGGGATCTGGTTCGGATCTACAGTAGGTCCTTTGTTGCTGGTGGTTTACCTCCTCATGTAAGTTTATCAATACTTTTAGTATTTATAGTAACAGAAGTTAAAGAAAATCTGTTTGGGAAGTCATATTTTCATTTTATTTGTTCGACTGCTATGAATTTAGGCGTAGTCATAGTGCCTAATATAGCGCCTCTGACTGCTTTTTCAATGATGGCTTGCTTTCCTTATCACCAGTGTCTCTTGCCTTTCAGGAAAAGCCTTACTTAGGCATCAGGGGAACTTATAATTTAGATCTCCAAGTAAGGGACCAGAGCCTCCCATAGCTCAGTCATGAATACACTGTATGCACATCAATAATTTTTGATCAAGCTGGTCCCAATCGTCGGATTTTCCTGACGCGGTGTACATAATTCACTTATACATTGTCAATATTTTATTTACTAGCTGGCTGGTTTATTAACTAGTTGGCGCGGTGTAATCGATATAAGGGAAGACTGCAGTAAAACTGTATTATTGGCAAAACACGTAAAAGTACTGTAGTTTTACAAAATATTTTATTTTAGGGTCATTAGGAATTTATTGTCTAATTCTATATGTTCTGTGCCCTGTAAGAACTGAAATTTTTCACTTCTGTTGTATCCTTTGTTTGATAAAGACCTTTTGATTAAAACGTTGCTGTGTATTGTTATTGTTTTTGTATTTTATAAAACTACATTACTTTGTTTTTACATATTTCGCCATGGCTTGATGTACATAATTTGCTTATATATTGTCAATATTTTATGAACTAGCTGGCCAACAAAGTTTCTCAGACTGTCAGCAGGTTACTCAAACAGAATTTCCCCAATGTGGAATTTCAACAAGATAGTTTGAAGGAACCAGAGGGAGCCGCTATAGGATCAGGGCTAGGTGTCATGTAAGGACGTTTTTCATTTGTAGTCGATTTTTTGTTTGAATATTCATTTCAAAGTTTGTTTATGAAATTATATAATATGAAAGGTGTTGTGAATATGTGGAGGTGTTGAGGGAGGTCAAGACACAGAGAAAGCTTATTATCAATATAAGAAAGAGGCAATCATCATTCTTCGGACATGTTATGAGGAGGGGAGGTTTAGAACACATTGTGACAACCGGTAAAACCGGAGGTAGACAAGACAGAGGAAGACAGAGAGACATAATTTTGGATAGCCTGACTTCATGGCCCGGAAAAGCGTCAACATCTGAGTTGATAGCAAACACCAGAGACAGAGATTTATGGAGATCCATGATCGCTCACGCCAGTCGGCACCTGATGATGATGACTATAATAAGAAAATAAAAAGAACAGACCTATAAAAGTGAGATGAAGAGATAGCATTAAACAGTACATAAAAGAGATAGCATTAAACAGTACATAAAAGAGATAGCATTAAACAGTACATAAAAGAGATAGCATTAAACAGTACATAAAAGAGATAGCATTAAACAGTACATAAAAGAGATAACATTAAACAGTACATAAAAGAGATAACATTAAACAGTACATAAAAGAGATAACATTAAACAGTACATAAAAGAGATAACATTAAACAGTACATAAAAGAGATAGCATTAAACAGTACATAAAAGAGATAGCATTAAACAGTACATAAAAGAGATAGCATTAAACAGTACATAAAAGAGATAGCATTAAACAGTACATAAAAGAGATAGCATTAAACAGTACATAAAAGAGATAGCATTAAACAGTACATAAAAGAGATAGCATTAAACAGTACATAAAAGAGATAGCATTAAACAGTACATAAAAGAGATAACATTAAACAGTACATAAAAGAGATAGCATTAAACAGTACATAAAAGAGATAGCATTAAACAGTACATAAAAGAGATAACATTAAACAGTACATAAAAGAGATAACATTAAACAGTACATAAAAGAGATAGCATTAAACAGTACATAAAAGAGATAGCATTAAACAGTACATAAAAGAGATAGCATTAAACAGTACATAAAAGAGATAGCATTAAACAGTACATAAAAGAGATAACATTAAACAGTACATAAAAGAGATAACATTAAACAGTACATAAAAGAGATAACATTAAACAGTACATAAAAGAGATAACATTAAACAGTACATAAAAGAGATAACATTAAACAGTACATAAAAGAGATAACATTAAACAGTACATAAAAGAGATAACATTAAACAGTACATAAAAGAGATAACATTAAACAGTACATAAAAGAGATAACATTAAACAGTACATAAAAGAGATAACATTAAACAGTACATAAAAGAGATAACATTAAACAGTACATAAAAGAGATAACATTAAACAGTACATAAAAGAGATAACATTAAACAGTACATAAAAGAGATAGCATTAAACAGTACATAAAAGAGATAGCATTAAACAGTACATAAAAGAGATAACATTAAACAGTACATAAAAGAGATAACATTAAACAGTACATAAAAGAGATAGCATTAAACAGTACATAAAAGAGATAGCATTAAACAGTACATAAAAGAGATAACATTAAACAGTACATAAAAGAGATAACATTAAACAGTACATAAAAGAGATAGCATTAAACAGTACATAAAAGAGATAGCATTAAACAGTACATAAAAGAGATAGCATTAAACAGTACATAAAAGAGATAGCATTAAACAGTACATAAAAGAGATAACATTAAACAGTACATAAAAGAGATAACATTAAACAGTACATAAAAGAGATAACATTAAACAGTACATAAAAGAGATAACATTAAACAGTACATAAAAGAGATAGCATTAAACAGTACATAAAAGAGATAACATTAAACAGTACATAAAAGAGATAGCATTAAACAGTACATAAAAGAGATAACATTAAACAGTACATAAAAGAGATAACATTAAACAGTACATAAAAGAGATAGCATTAAACAGTACATAAAAGAGATAACATTAAACAGTACATAAAAGAGATAGCATTAAACAGTACATAAAAGAGATAACATTAAACAGTACATAAAAGAGATAACATTAAACAGTACATAAAAGAGATAACATTAAACAGTACATAAAAGAGATAACATTAAACAGTACATAAAAGAGATAACATTAAACAGTACATAAAAGAGATAGCATTAAACAGTACATAAAAGAGATAACATTAAACAGTACATAAAAGAGATAGCATTAAACAGTACATAAAAGAGATAGCATTAAACAGTACATAAAAGAGATAGCATTAAACAGTACATAAAAGAGATAACATTAAACAGTACATAAAAGAGATAACATTAAACAGTACATAAAAGAGATAACATTAAACAGTACATAAAAGAGATAACATTAAACAGTACATAAAAGAGATAACATTAAACAGTACATAAAAGAGATAGCATTAAACAGTACATAAAAGAGATAGCATTAAACAGTACATAAAAGAGATAGCATTAAACAGTACATAAAAGAGATAACATTAAACAGTACATAAAAGAGATAACATTAAACAGTACATAAAAGAGATAACATTAAACAGTACATAAAAGAGATAACATTAAACAGTACATAAAAGAGATAACATTAAACAGTACATAAAAGAGATAACATTAAACAGTACATAAAAGAGATAGCATTAAACAGTACATAAAAGAGATAGCATTAAACAGTACATAAAAGAGATAGCATTAAACAGTACATAAAAGAGATAACATTAAACAGTACATAAAAGAGATAACATTAAACAGTACATAAAAGAGATAACATTAAACAGTACATAAAAGAGATAACATTAAACAGTACATAAAAGAGATAACATTAAACAGTACATAAAAGAGATAACATTAAACAGTACATAAAAGAGATAACATTAAACAGTACATAAAAGAGATAACATTAAACAGTACATAAAAGAGATAGCATTAAACAGTACATAAAAGAGATAGCATTAAACAGTACATAAAAGAGATAACATTAAACAGTACATAAAAGAGATAACATTAAACAGTACATAAAAGAGATAGCATTAAACAGTACATAAAAGAGATAGCATTAAACAGTACATAAAAGAGATAGCATTAAACAGTACATAAAAGAGATAGCATTAAACAGTACATAAAAGAGATAACATTAAACAGTACATAAAAGAGATAACATTAAACAGTACATAAAAGAGATAACATTAAACAGTACATAAAAGAGATAACATTAAACAGTACATAAAAGAGATAACATTAAACAGTACATAAAAGAGATAACATTAAACAGTACATAAAAGAGATAGCATTAAACAGTACATAAAAGAGATAGCATTAAACAGTACATAAAAGAGATAACATTAAACAGTACATAAAAGAGATAACATTAAACAGTACATAAAAGAGATAGCATTAAACAGTACATAAAAGAGATAGCATTAAACAGTACATAAAAGAGATAGCATTAAACAGTACATAAAAGAGATAGCATTAAACAGTACATAAAAGAGATAACATTAAACAGTACATAAAAGAGATAACATTAAACAGTACATAAAAGAGATAACATTAAACAGTACATAAAAGAGATAACATTAAACAGTACATAAAAGAGATAACATTAAACAGTACATAAAAGAGATAGCATTAAACAGTACATAAAAGAGATAGCATTAAACAGTACATAAAAGAGATAGCATTAAACAGTACATAAAAAACTGGATCCAGTCAAGAAGTGAGACACCTGATAAAATTGTATTGCATTCTCTGAATGACCATTTCACTAGATAGAATCATGTTGCTTTTTTTGTATGACCTTTAAACCCTATGGTAGAAAAGAAACGGCTATGTAAGATGCTTATTAATAAAGGGCAGGGGGATTGACTTCATTGCACTGGGTTTTACCCCATATAGCTTTGCCCCTCCCACAGAAGTGGCACACTACCTGCAGAGTGTATTGCACAAAGCACAGACTTCATAGCTCCTGCAACAATCCTAGGAGTCTCTGGAAACATGCACTTGTGAACAGAATAGTGTGGTCTGAATTCAAATTCACGACCTTTGGAATGCAAGACAAAGACTTAGCCACAGAGATTCTTATTAAAAACCTTGTCATACCATTAATCTCCCTCTGATTTGTTAGTTATACCCTCTTGCTTTCAGAGTTGTTGCTGAGACAAGCACAGGATGTCTGTTTGGTGGATCAGCGTTGGAAAGCAAGTAGGTTCACATTTGTTGAAACTTAATAACAAATGATACATGTCTTCTCTTCTTTGTTTTTTCTTTCTCTTCTATAATCTTGTTTTGTCTCACAGTGTCAGGATAAGGAAAGATTTCTAGAACAGGCTTTTGTGTGCACTTCTCTAATCTTGTTTTGTCTCACAGTGTCAGGATAAGGAAAGATTTCTAGAACAGGCTTTTGTGTGCTTCTCTAATCTTGTTTTGTCTCACAGTGTCAGGATAAGAAGAGATTTCTAGAACAGGCTTTTGTGTGCACTTCTCTAATCTTGTTTTGTCTCACAGTGTCAGGATAAGAAATGATTTCTAGAACAGGCTTTTGTGTGCACTTCTCTAATCTTGTTTTGTCTCACAGTGTCAGGATAAGAAATGATTTCTAGAACAGGCTTTTTTGTGCACTTCTCTAATCTTGTTTTGTCTCACAGTGTCAGGATAAGAAGAGATTTCTAGGACAGGCTCTTGTGTGTGCTTCATAAATGGTGTTTTTTACTTCCTCTGTTATTTCTGAGGTCCATGTTTTGTGTGGACATCCTTTTGTTTTGTATCTACTGTATCAGAGTAACATTGCTCTTTAAGTCTGTTGGTAATCTACTTATGTGGCCGAACCATTTAATTTGTTGTTTCTTGACGATGCTCAGTACTGATGTTTTACCCAATTTTTTTCTGATGTCTTCATTTCTAAATCGGTCTCTTCTTGATACTCCCAGCATTCTGCATAGACACTTCATCTCTGTCTTGATTAGTTTTCTTTTATCATTTGATGTCAGCGTCCAGGTTTGGCGCTGATAGCATAATGTCGGGAGAAAGTTCGTGTTGAACAATGCTCTTTTAGTGTTAATGGTGACATGTTCTAATCTAACCTATGCTTCTAGAATTCTGAAGAGATGACAAGGGTACAAGTTTGATACATTTTACGCTCATGCTATGGACTATAAAGAGTGCATTTATTGTGTGGGAATAGTATTGTGGATTACTTGTGCTGTATAAACGATGGTAAAATCCCAAAGGACATTCTATATAAACAACTTGCAACTGGTACTAGACAGCATGGGCTCCCATTACTACGCTTCATTGACACCTGCCAGTGATCTAACTTCATGCAGAATAGTCAAGGAAAGTTGGTAGCGATTGGCCAAAGACAGGCAAGTGTGATGAGGGATAGCTCAAAGAGAATAAGACGAAAAACACCATCACATAAGGGGACAAAAGAGAGAGAAAATCCTTTGTATCAGCTTCATTTTCACCTGCAGCAACTGTGGCAATGATTGTCAGTCCAGAATAAGCCATTACAGCCATTAGAAACGTTGTGATTCAGCACAGAACAAACTACGTAACACAAAACCTATTGATGCCTGAGACAAAGAAGACAATGATGAGTGTTGTTTGCCTATTTCTGCATTGGATACATAACTAATACAAAAATATTTATTTGAAATCTGCTGAGCTTAGTAAGTAAAAATAAAGTAAAGATCCAGTATTCATACCATGTGGTGTACTGGGGAAAGCAGTGTTAGACTCATGTTTATTTCTCCAATTGTACATGATAATGATATTGAAGTTGACAGGTCTGAAACTGTTGTCGTCATCACTTGCAATGGACTGCTATTAAGTTATTAAATAATATGTATTTTAATGTTATTATCTCAAGGGTCTCCGGCTGAAGATGCTGGCACAGAAGCAGCAAAGGAGTTACTGGATGCGTTGCATTGTGGGGGATGTGTGGACCAACATTTACAAGATCAGGTAGTTTGATTAATATTCATAGATCATGTGATATATCATTATGCTATGTACAGAAAGTAAAAGGACCCTCTTTCATACCATAACATATATTAGGGAGTACAGTGTTAGGCTCGTTATTTTTCATTAACCATTGGCTCACGATGGGTGATGCGGTCAACATCATGCTGGCCACCTTTACTTCCTAGGGCTTTTCTGATACCCAACTGAGGCTGGGTTGACCTGAGAGCTGATACATATCGGGAACAAATTCCATTCTCACTGTGGAATTGAACCCTAAGAATTGAGTGCGCCCTAACCACTATGATATCACATCTCTCATTATTATGCTATCATCATCAAGGTGTGTATCCTTTATATCTTTGTCAATATATAAAGATATGGTGCCTTAGGCGAAAGATTGTTGTGTGCTGTCTTTACCATTCTCTCAACTCTGCGCCTTCGTCGCCTCTGTAGCGAGGACGACGATTCCTCGATAGAGCTCACGAGATGCTGGATTTCTTTCGTAGCGCTTATACCCGGATAAGGTGCTTGCTTCTGCTATGCGGCGCATTCAGCAAATTTCTCGCCAGGAGGCTCTCTCTAACCAGCATAGAACTTCCAATTCTGACAGGGTGAAACTTGTCTTAACTTTCCACCCTCATAGTTCCCTTGTGAAGAAAGTCTATTCGTCATCTCTCCATTCTTCAGTCTGATCCTGATACACGTTCAATCTTCAACACTATCCTTTGGGCGTACAGACGGGACAGAAGCCTAGGATATGTTGGTTCACTCAAGTACTCAAGCTTTCACCATCCAGATGTGGCATCGTGCGCTGCAACACTTGTGCTTATGTAATACAGACCCGCACGGTGTCTTTTCCAACAGCCACGTTCGTTGTTGAAGACAGTTTCACGTGCGAGTCCCGTAATATTATCTATATTACGGGACTCGCGTGAAACTGTCTTCAACAACAACGTGGCTTTGGAAAAGACACCGTCTGGTCTGTATTACATAAGCACAAGTGTTGCAGCCCGACGGCCACATGGATGGTGCCAAAATGACTCTGGATGTTAGGCTTAGGCTGAGTGAACAACATATCCAAGGCTTCTGTCCCGGCTGTACGCCACCAAAGGATAGTGTTGGAAGATTGAACGTGTATCAGGATCAGACTGAAGAATGGAGAGAGCGGAATAAGACTTTATCTGCAAGCGTGCAACAAGGCCTATATTGGGGAAACCGGCAGGAGACTCAGTGACCGATTCGGCCAACACTTGCGCGATATACGCCAATGCTCTGTGACCCTGTAGCTACCCATTTCAATGATACTGGCCATTCAGGAGCTTGCGATGTCCAGGTCACAGCCATCCGATCATGTTCCTCTGATGATCGTAGTTGATTTGCTCTGGAGAATCGGTTGATTTCTTTGTATGGTACCTTGCGACCACGCGGGCTCAACGTATTACATTCTTATGCTTCTTAGTACTTTCTCTTCCCGTGCTTTGTAATCTCTATGGGTATATGTTGCATGTATTACATTCTTATGCTTCTTAGTACTTTCTCTTCCCATGCTTTATAATCTATATGGGTATATATTGCATGTATTCAAGTTATATATTTACTAGATGTTTCATTGTTTCTTTTCTATTTCTAGTTTTTATGTGTGTTTTTGTGTTACATTTATTTCGTTATTCGTTTTTATTCCAGATTTTCCTTAGATACGTTGGTATTTGGTCGTCCATTTGTGTTTCATTTTAATTTGTCACTCCTGTTTGTTCGTTTGCTTGATAAAGGCCTTGTTGGTCAAACGTTGCTGTTTATCGTCACTGTTTATGTATTTTGTAAAACTATAGTACTTTGTTTGTACGTGTTTCACTATTTATCCTTTATAGGACGTTGCTCTCTTTGCAGCACTTCTGAAATTCACTGTCTCTTGCCAGTTCACTCACTTCATCGATGGTCATGTTCATGGTTTCTTTAATATCTTGTAGCCATCTTCTTCTTGGTCTGCCTCTGCGTCCTGGGACCCTGCGCTCTAGAATTGTTCTTTCCAGGCCATCGTGACGCTTGATGTGACCAAAGTAATTATGCTATGCTCTTGTGTTATTGGTTACTGAACTGACGTCACAGTACTCCGGGCATGCAAAGTTTTGTCTAGACAAGCTATTTGATGATGATTACAGTCAGTCTTTGTTCTCAAAATTGTATTATTGATATCATGATCTGCTCATCATCATCAAATAACTTGTCCTGAGCAGATCTTTGCCACCCTAACAGTCCTTCGGAATTTCTCTCTCTCATAGGCCAGATGTCCCGCTTCTGCAGCCGTCATGCTCAAACCATCAGTTACATCCTGAATTGATCTTTTCTGTGGTCTTCCTCTTCTCCTCATTGCTGAGATGCCTCCTTCTATGATGGTCTTCTCAAACGAGTCCTGTCTCTTTATATGCCCAAAATACTTCAATTTTCTTATTTGAGATCTGCTGTTCAGTTTTAATATTACAATAACTTCTCTTCCCCATTTACTTCCTTATAGAAGTGTTGGGGGCGTAGTGATCTTGTGTGTGCTTGTTTTAAGGCACTTTGTAAGCTGCTATTCATTTTCTTAAGGCTGTTCATGATGCCGTTGTTTCATCTTTTGTGTGATCTTCCTCTTGCTCTGTACTTGTTATAATTTTTTCAGTGTGATTGTCTGTGATAGTCAATTTAAACTAACTTTCTTCTTTCTTTCTTTCTCGAATCCTGTATGCCTCACAGCGTCAGGTCAGGAAGAGATTTCTAAAACGGGCCCTAGTATGTGCTTCGTAGATAGTCTCTTTCGTCGCTCTGTTATCTATGAGGTCCATCTTTGCGTGGCGGCCTTTTGCTTTGTACCCGTTGTATCGAGCAGCATTGCTCTTTGGGGTGCACTGTCTGATGGTAATCTGCTTACGTGACCGAACCATTTAATTTGTTGTTTCTTGATGAAGTCTAGTACTGATGTTGTACCCACTTTTTCCTGATGTCTTCATTTCTCAACCGGTCTCTTCTTGTTACACCCAGCATTCTGCGTAGACACTTCATCTCTGTTGTGACTAGTTTTCTTCTATCGTTTGTTGTCAGCGTCCAGGTTTGGCACTGGTAACATAATGTGGGAGAAAGATTGTGTTGAACATTGCTCTTTTTGTGTTCATGGTGACGTGTTTGCATCTTAAAATTGGCGCCATTTGCCCTATCATTTGATTTGCTTTGTTGCATCTGTGTTGAATTTCATTAGTTATTCTTCCATTTGCAGTCAAATCAACATTTTGTGAATATTTCTCTTTTAGTTAATTCTTCTGATGACTTTGGCTAAAGGACGATCCAGAATACTTTGTGGACCTCTGACTCTACATACACAGACTGCCATACATGTGGCTAGGCTGATGACTAAAGTAAGTCTTCAGTGTTTTGTAAGGTTTACCTTGGTAGCTACATAGACATAGAAGGAGGAACAAACAAACATGTCAAGATAAGAATACAAAAAGCAAGGGAAACTTTATTGCATTGAGTAAGATATGGAAGTCAAAGGAGATCAAAACAAACACGAAGCTGAGAATCTTTCAATCAAATGTGAAATCAGTACTGTTGTATGGCTCGGAAACATGGAGGGCAACAAAAGAAGCCACCAGTAAACTACAGATCTTAACAAATGGATGCTTACGTAGAATAGAGGGATTGAGAGGGTATGATAAGATTACGAATGACAAACTCAGAGAAGGAACTAAGCAGATACCAGTGGTGTTGGTGGATAGGAGACACATTGATAAGATTAGCCCGTCTGCCCAGCGTGTTCGTAGCACGTTGGACTACGGGTGACTATCCCTCTGTGTGTGCAGGTTCAATTCCGCGGGATGCCACAGATTCCCCAGATTTACGGTGTTCGTGGCACCGAACCGAAGGGTTACGATGTCCATGGCACCGAGCCGAAAAGCTAAAAGCTCAAGTGCTTCTGGATCGGAAAAAAAAAAAAATTGATAAGACCAACCGGAAGTATTGAAAGACAGGCATTGTTTTGCAACCAGCAGGAAAAGAGGAGTAGGGAAGGCCTATAAATACCTGGACAAGAGAGCTGGAGACTGATATTAAAAGGATAGGCAAGATGTGGAAAGAATTGAAAGGGATGGTAAAAGAGGAAGGACTGGAAGAAGTTTGCTGAAGACCTGTGCTCCGTTGGGAGTAGAAGAAGAATAAGTTTTGTGAGGTTAACTGTAATATTCAGAGTCTTGGGGATTGCAGTGCCCTCTAATATCGGAGCCATTGTTGTTGTATATATGTAGTATACATATAAAGGTCTAGAGCCGAAGGATTGACTTCATTGCACAGGATTTTATCCCATATGGCTTAGTCCCTCTCCGCAGAAATAGCACTGTCTGCCGAGAGTATTCCACAACTCCAAGGTCCGACAACAATCCAAGGGTTCTCTGGAAAAAATGCAATCGTGAACAGAACAGCATGGTCCAGTTTCAAACCACGACCTTCGGGATGCAAGGCAAGGCTTAACCACTTAGCTACACAGACCCCCAGTATACATATAAAAACAGAAACTGGTTTTTAAAAGAAAATAGAAACCGTCTTTATTAAATATAATAGTTTGTATCTTTTATATTACAATCAATGATGATTTTCTCAAATTTAACAAAAATATATCACAGAGATAAACGGAATTTGAAAGAAGGCTGCGAGCAAACAAAGTTGAAAACCACTGGTATATCTCATTAATAGAATGAACATTTTGTGTATGTACAAAGTTGTAGAGCTGCTCCATCTTGAAAACAAAAAGTGTGTGAGATTCAATGGACATAAATGCAAAACAATGTACATTTACACTTCATGTAACAATATGAAACAGATAACGATCTCAATTTTAAAAAAGGTCAAACGGCGAAGGATTGACTTCATTACATCAGGTTTTCCCTTATAGCTCCTTCCCTGCCGGCAAAATTGGCAAGTCATCTGCTGTGAGTGTTGCAGAAAAACACAAACTCCTTAGCTCCAGCAACAATCCTAGGGATCTCATAACAAAATGTTACATGTGACTCGCCCGATTCGAACCCACAACATTCAGAAAAACAGGTAAACATCTTAACCATATCGCCGTAGAGACCACCAGATACACACCATAATACGATCCAAATAAATAAACAATATGATATAAAAATTAGGCGCCAGCAGATGCTATATATATATATAGTTAGTTAGTTTATTCCTTTCGAGCCAAAGGCGGCACATAGGCAGAGGTTTTAGATCTCCATGTGATACGGTTCTTTGCTAGCAGTTGGAGATCTTGTATGGTTTTACATCCCAATAGTTTACTTTCTTGTTGGATGGTTCTTCAAGAGTGGTCTTTGGTCTTCCACGTTTTCTTTTCCCAACTGGTGACCACATAAGGACTTGTCGATTTAGTCTCTTTTCGTCTGATCTAAGAACATGACCTAAATATTTCCACCTTCGTTCCTTATAATATTTGATACGGGTTGTTGGTGTGTTCTATCTCTCACTGTGTTGTTAGAAACGAAATCACTCCATTTTACTTTTAATAATTTTCGTAGACATTTATTCTCAAAGCTGTCCAGTTTCTTATCAATTTTCTTTGTTGATTTCCAACTTTCACAACCGTAGGTCAGTACAGGAATCACACATGACCTAAATAATTTAACTTTTGTGCATATACTAAGATCTTGAGATTGCCAGATATTCGTTAATTTAGTGAAGGCACTAGCTGCTATAGCAATACGAGAGTTTATTTCTTTCATCGTGTCTCCGTTGTTTGACACTTTACTACCCAAATATGTAAAATGTTCAACTTTCTCCAGTGTTTGGCCATTTATTACGATGTTGTCTGTCGAGTTCGTGAGGTCCATAATTTTGGTCTTGGCAGAATTGATCTGGAGACCAACCTGTTCTGCAAGTGTGCAAAGATTTCTTGTTAGTTTGTGGGTTGCTTGTGTGGTTGAATTCAATATGGCCACGTCATCGGCAAAGTCAAGATCAAATAGTCTGCTGTTATTAAGCCATTTGATGCCTAGTTGATCATCTTGGGTGCATTTGCGCATGATCCAGTCTATAGCTATCCCGAAAATCTGAGAATGACTGCTGCAGACGCCGGTCAACTTACACAAACAGCGAGTTTTTCGGGACTGCTGCATGTGAGCCAAGTTCTGGACACGCTAATTGATGATGATGATGAATGGGCAAGATACAGGGGAAGAGAGATAGAGGGACAATATTCTAGACATCTTAACATCATGGTGTGGCGTGTAAGCAGTATCGGAACTCATATCTAGAACAGAGACAGTTGTGGAAGAACCTGATAACCGACGGTGCATGGCACTTGATGGTGATTATCTAATAGCCGTCCATCGCAAGCGATGATGACAACAATCTCAGACATGTACTGTTGCACCTCTCTGGTGTGTGCGGAGGTGACTGTAGAGTCCAATCCTAGAACAGAATCCCAGACCACAGGTGGGGCATACATGATCAAGGTTAGACATGTGCGTGTTGTGTGCTGTCTTATCGCGCTGCTCGTTTTCTCTGTGACTCAACAATACGATGATTCTCAGCTATTCGGGTTCCTCTTTTGTTGTTACAGCGCCACATTTGGCGATCTTGCGCAAGGGATTCCCAGCACGTATTGTCTATATCGAAGCATTTCAGAGACACTTTAAGAGTGTCTTTAAAGCGTTTTTCTGTCCACCAGCTAAACGTCTGCCCCCTTCAAGCTCGCCATACATCAACTGTTTTGGGATGCGTTTATCAGGCATTCGAGCAACGTGACCGACCCATCTCAGTTGGGCCTTCTGCAACAGGGTGTTGACGCTGGGATCTTTGCTCTTGTGAGGACTTCGCTGTCCCAAAAGCATAGGTGACATCACGCAGCCCTGCTTCACACCCGAATTGACTGTGAACCAGTCTGAGTTTCCTGCATCTGTTCTTACACAGCAGGATGCTTCAGAATAGAAGACTTTTATAATATTGATGTACTTTTCCTGGAAGCCGTAGGTCTTAAGAATCTCCCAGAGAGTAGAACGATGAAGACTATCAAATGCTTTCTGAAAGTCTATAAAATTTAACACTAGTGGTGACTGGAATTCAATTGATTCTTCTATAATGGATCTCAGCGTGAAGATATGATCGGTACAAGAACGATGTGACGAAAGCCAGCTTGTTCTTCTCTTAGCCTTGCGTCGACGGCTT
Source organism: Arion vulgaris (assembly GCA_020796225.1). Lineage (NCBI taxonomy): Eukaryota > Metazoa > Mollusca > Gastropoda > Stylommatophora > Arionidae > Arion > Arion vulgaris. The sequence goes on from CM036769.1 coordinate 29,779,909, forward strand.
TTTTCAGCCTCTCCATCAAAATACTGCAGAATAGCTTGCCAGGTGTTGATAGCAGAGTTATTCCGCGCCAGTTGTTGCAATTTGACAAATCGCCTTTTTGGGAGCTTGAATATCACTCCGTCTTTCCAATCTTTTGGAAGGGTCTCATTCTGCCAAACATCGTTCATTAAGGTACGTAGGAATCCCATTGATTCCTCGTCAGTTGCTTTTATCTCCATCATTAGGGTATCTGTGGCTGAGTGGTTAAGCCCTTTGCCTTGTTAGTCGAAGGTCGTGGGTTCGAATCCGGACCGCATCCTTCTGTTCACGAGTGCAGTTATTTCCAGAGACCCTAGGATTGTTGCTGGAGCTACGGAGTTCGTGCTTTGTGCAATACTCTCGGCAGGTGGCGTGCCATTTCTGTGGAGAGGGACCGAGCCCCATGGGGTAAAACCCGGTGCAATGAAGTCAATCCTTCGGCTTTAAAACCCTTTTATATATATATCCAGACATTCTTAATGACTCATAAATATAGATACTGAACAAGCAGATACAAAACAAATTTACTGATGTAAATTTCTAGAAGAACTGGAGGCAAGCCTAGTCACCATGGGCGCACAATCGTTCCAACCTAGATCACTCCGTTTTTGTCAAAGGACCAATTATACATCACAAAAAGAATGATAAAATTGGCAGTGAAGAATGATCGAGAGAAGAAGAATTGGAGGCAGTATTTCATGAGCACAGAAACAAATAAATGAAGAAGTTCTGAAAAGTTTGAAATGAAGAGAAAATTGTTGAGAGATATCCAGATCAATACTTGAGAAAGTACAATAATGATGATCCAATCAATCAGATAAATAAACACTTTTTTCAAAACTAGCAGACAGTATTGATTTTTTTTTAGTCTTCTACATTTTCATTTATGCTCTGGTATCTATTTCGGGCATATAATGCGAAGAGAAGGTTTAGAACATTTGGTGACTACAGGTAAAATTCAGGGAAGGAGAGATCGTGAAAGACAGAGGGGGAAGATGTTGGATGGCTTGACATCATGGTTCGACAAAATATCGACGTCAGAACTGATTACATGCACCAAGCAAAGAGAGTTGTGGAGAGACATGATCGCCTACTCCGGCAGGCATGGCACTTGATTGATTGATCTATTTCAGTGCATTTTTTGTGAGAGTTAGTCTCCCTGCTTAACACACATCTGATAAATCTTGAGCGTCTCTTTTTGTAAGATGGTATTCATACTTTCCTGCTGATACTGTGTAGGCAATTCTTTTTTAGAGATAGTTCTTGGCCAGAATGCATGTAGATATTTTTCAGTCAGGTTTTGCGGAGGGTGGCAAGTTTGGACATATCTTGTTTTGTCATTCTCCAGCATTTTGATCCGTATCGTATAGTAGGACACAACTGCAGTATATATTAATCTTAGTTCTAATGTTGTATTGGGATGATTTCCATACAATCTCTTTAGATCTAGAGAGTTAATTGACTTACTTGACTTATTCCTCCCCACTTCTCATGGAGCATAGAGCCTCAACAGTTGTTCTGAACTTTTCTTAGTCTCTGGCTGTTTTATTTACGGCCTTTCAGGATGGCCCAACACCCCTCAGTTCTTCAAGAAGACTCTGTTTCCAAGTCTGTTTAGGATGTTCACTTTTCAATTTTCCTTCAGGATTCCATTTAAGTGCTTGTCTAGTGACACTCGATTGTGTTTTCTGTAGGGTATGCCCAACCCATCGCCATTTTCTTCTCTTAACTTTGGTCACCATGGGCTCCTGTCCTTATAAACAGGTCTGTGTTTGCAACGCTATCATACCATCTCAGTCTGAGAGTAAGCCGAAAACATAAGTTGACAAATGTCTGAATCTTATTTGTATTTAACTTGGTGGCTTGCCACGTTTCCGAGCCATACAACAACACAGATTTCACATTTAAGATGAATACCCTGAGCTTTGTTTTAGTGAAGATGGCAGTAGATTTTCACACTGTGTGCGGGATAGCAAAATCTTGTCAGACTTTAGAGAAAGTTAAACTGATAAATTAACTTCTAAGGAGAAGAGTCTGGCCAAATGGATTACAGCATGGGCTCCCATTCTGCAGACCCGGGTTCAATCCCCAGTAAGGCCAAGGAGTTTTGTTTCTCTCGGGGACATAAATAAAAATTCATAACCTGAACACTTTCGCTGTGACTACATGCGACCACCAAATTCCTGAAGCTCATATTCCCGTCCTACTTCTTTTGTCCTTCTCTGCTTTTTTGCGGTTAGGCGTGGCAGGTTTAACTGATGATCGGTTTCTGAGATAGTCCATGCTTGGTCGCTTGATATGCTGTGGTATTGTGGAGTTTAAAGATGTCTGTAACTCCATCAACCCATTTTTTCTTGGTCTGCCCCTTCCTCTTGATGTTTCTATTTTCAAGTTGTCCTATTCCGCCCTAAAAGCGGCACCACAGGCAGTTAAGACTTTGTTTTTTCCCTTTTAAATTGATCAATGCATAAAAACTTCCCAGGACATCATGTATATAATATATTATCTGATGTGTATTACCAGTCTCTTCTTGTAATCCTCAGGCTAATTTTGATGTGGAAACATTAGACAACAACAGAGTAATGATAACTTGTGAGGGAATTTGTCATGTTAATCCACATCTTGCTGTAGCCACATGAGGGATTGATCAATCAGACCGGACATCTTGCTGTAGCCACATGAGGGATGGATCAATCAGACTGGACATGTATCACTTGTTTGTCAATATTATTGCTGTTTTTGTGAATATGTGCCAGTATTTCTGTTGCTTATTACAGAATAATTCTGTGTAAAGTACTTAAGTAAAAATGTGATGTAAGAATATAAGAAGACAAAAACACTGACTGATGCTAATGCTGATGCTGATGCAAATTAAAACAACAAACATGGCCTTACACAAAAATTAAGCAACTAAAAAACAAATGGAATGGAACTGATAGAAAAATAAAGATCCCAATATTAAGAGCATGCATAATCCCACTGACAACATATTGGTGTGAAGCATGGACATTAAGCAAAGCAGTGAAAAAACATGTGTGCTTTTGAATAAAAATGTTACAGAAGAGTCCTTCGTATATTATGAATAGAGAAGAGAACAAATAGATCTATCCAGAGAGAACTCGAGATCAAAGAAAACTGGCTGATGCTACAAATAAAATATAAGATAATTGAAGTATTTTGAACATATAAAAAAGACATGATGTGATGGAGAAGACCATTATGGCATACCAGCAAAGAGGAGAACAGGAAGACCATTGAGATGATGAATTCAATATGTAATTGGTGATTTAAGCATAATGGCTGTAGAGGTGAGACATCTGGCCTATGAGCGAACGAAATTCCATAGGATTGTAAGGGTGGCAAAGCTCTGCTCAAGACAAGCTATTTGATGATTTGGGTATGACGGTTGCAGAAGCATTTGGGTATGATATTAATCTGATCTATGAGTGAGCTGAATTACGTAGGACTGTTAGGGTGGCAACATTCTGCTCAGGACAAATTATTTGATGATGATGAAGAATATAAAGTACTATATCCATTACTGAAGTTTTCCGTTTCAATGAAGAATATAAAGTACTATATCCATTACTGAAGTTTTCCGTTTCAATGAAGAATATAAAGTACTATATCCATTACTGAAGTTTTCCGTTTCAATGAAGAATATAAAGTACTATATCCATTACTGAAGTTTTCCGTTTCAATGAAGAATATAAAGTACTATATCCATTACTGAAGTTTTCCGTTTCAATGAAGAATATAAAGTACTATATCCATTACTGAAGTTTTCCGTTTCAATGAAGAATATAAAGTACTATATCCATTACTGAAGTTTTCCGTTTCAATGAAGAATATAAAGTACTATATCCATTACTGAAGTTTTCCGTTTCAATGAAGAATATAAAGTACTATATCCATTACTGAAGTTTTCCGTTTCAATGAAGAATATAAAGTACTATATCCATTACTGAAGTTTTCCGTTTCAATGAAGAATATAAAGTACTATATCCATTACTGAAGTTTTCCGTTTCAATGAAGAATATAAAGTACTATATCCATTACTGAAGTTTTCCGTTTCAATGAAGAATATAAAGTACTATATCCATTACTGAAGTTTTCCGTTTCAATGTGTGTTTTGTTGAAAGAATATATGCTCCGTATGACTGGAGCATGCCTTGCATGTTGATATTTAACCTTTTCACTCCGTAATCTTTGTTACTCCCGGACATATTTATATTGCAATGTATAATTTATAGAAGCGAAGACTACAGTAAAACTATGTAGTAATGCGAAACATGTAAAAAAAGTACTTCAGTTTTACAGAGTACAAATACAATATACAGCGATGTTGCCACCAAAAGGTCTTTATCAAGTGAAGGATACAACAGAAACAAAGAAATTCAAACTTCTTATACAGCAGACATAACATATGCAATCAAATCCATAACAGCTAAAAATTTGAGGTTATATATTTTTTGTACTTTATAAAATTACAGTATTGTCGGGCCCAGAAGCAAAGAATAGTACCACTGCGACCTACAAGGCATGTCTTAATAGGCGACTGAGCGTGCTGAAAATAATAAGAGAGGCCAGTGGGGCCTACGCAACAACCACCAGTATTTTGACAATGGAGGTTCGGGTGGTTACCGAGGCGGTGAAATGGTTGGCATCTCACAACTACTCTCGTGTTTTCATACTCAGTGACTCCATGAGCATGATTCGTAAAGTCGAATCAGGAATGGTGAGACGTAACTGGGTGGAGGTAATGGTACAGACAATGATCAGAGAAATCACATTCATTTTTGTCCTTGGGCACGCAGGAGTTAGGAGTAATGAACGAGCTGATAGATTGGCTGGCTTGGCTACAATATCAGAGGGAGCAGCCATGGATCGAAATGACATTCTTCACACATTGAGAGAGTCTTTCCGAACAGAGGAGTTTCAGGACTGTGAATCCCACTCGTTGACCAGATTGAAAGAGATGGGTGTCAATATTGGTGCAGCCCGAAAAGAGCGATATACTAGGTATGCAAGGAGATTGATTAATCAACATCGGACTGCCAAGTTGGGCCGCTGGACTCTGCTGGATTTGCTGAGGCGGAGATCGTAGCACCTATGGACGTGTCCGGAGTGCTATGATGATAGTCCTCATATAACTGATAACTGAATAGGCGACTGATGTAGGACCCAGGAAAGCTGTACTAGTAACTAAAAACATTGCAGAAATCGGATGTGCTGGCCTACTTGTAGGCGCATAACTGGCACAGCGTACACTATTAGGCTTAGATCACATACAAATCAGACAGAGCAGTTAAAAAGTGGTAGATATGGAGCGGTGGAAGAAGAAGTAGAAACTACAGTACTTTGTTTTTACGTATTTCGCTATGTATACCGAATTAGAAGAAATGATCAAAGAATACCAAAGCAGGTATTGAAGGGGGATACAAAAGGTTCAAGAAAGAGAGGGCGCCCTAGGGAGACTCTGAAACAAACTTTGCTGAGAGGCAAGAAATATCGGTCTCAGTTCCATGGATGAGATTGAGTGAGTCTCCCAGGACAGAGTAGTATGGAGAAATTACTTGCAGGCCCTATGTAACGTATAACTGTATGAGAGGAATTATTATTAATGATTATTATACTGAATTAGCTAGTATATTGGCTCTGCATCATTGTACAAAAATACTGTGAGCCAGTGTATTGGCTCAGGAGATTGAAAGGGTTAAACAAGTAACATGAAGCTTGTAACAATTGATTGAAACATGAACAAATAATGAACAATCATAGTTATACAGATAAAATTTAGAGAAATGAATATAGAATCTAATATTCATATGAATTGGAAATGTCCTGTGACTTGCTCAGACTGTAGAGCATGAAATGTCTTTCAAATCACATTACATTTTAAAACTTAAGTATGCAGGAGATAGGCTGGTCAATTCCTTGCCTCGTTGGAATGTTTGTTGCGGGAATAGTCCCCACACACTTTTCTGCTCAATTCAAAAAGTAAATGTTTGATGCATTGTGCTATTCCATCCCACTAAAAATGTCATGGAGAAATAATAATCAATATTAATAGACAGTCAAATATGTGTCAACTTAATGGAATAAAACATGCAAAGATATAATACATGCATTTTCTCTGTGACAACATATAAATGGGAATCACGAACCATAACAAACATTAAAGAACAAAATCAAATATTTTAAAACAAAATGCTACAGAAAAATTGTTAAAACACAGTACCTGTGTTCACGGGACCCTCTAGGGAAGCAAAGAATTGTAACACTGTGACCTACAAGGCATGTCATAAGAGGCGACTGAGATAGGAGCCTAGGGCAGGGTCGGCAACCTTTTGAGACGGAAGAGCCAAAAGTTATAATTTACAAAATTTCTCAGTTTTTAAAGAGCCACTAAAATTGTTGTTTCAATATTATGGTATTTGATTAGGATTAGGTATATCAATTTGATTTTTGATTTCAAATAAATGGCTCTAAATACGAAATAATATTTATTCATATCAAAAATGTAAACCTGAAATAAATGATTTTAATAGAATGCTACGAGTTTTGAAAATAAAATAATATAATTATTATTTTTGCGCATGGAACTGGAAGGCCGCAATTTGACATCGAAAGAGACACAACTTGACATCGAAAGAGCCGCATGCGGCTCGCGAGCCGCAGGTTGCCGACCCCTGGCCTAGGGAAGCTACCCTAGTAAATAAAAAATGTTGCAGAAATTGAATGTGCTGGCCTACTTGTAGGCGCATAACTGACACAACGTACAATCGCTCTTAGGCTTGGATCACATACAAACCACAAAGAGTGGTTAACAAGTGGTTGATATGGAGCGTTTGAAGAAGAAGAATATTTTTATTTATGTAAAAGTATAAAAGAAGAGAGAAAATATAGACATCCAATAAGATGTGAACATTGAGGAGCATTGGGTTTCATAAACAATATCATTGTTTGTGTGTCAATTTGTTGCACATTCAATGTGTTAATGTCACTTCATCTAATGAAGTATGTAGAATGATCAATGTTTAGCTGTATAGAAAAGTAAAAAGAACCATCATGAATAAGACCTTTTTTTAACCCTTTGAACCCTGGCCACCTGTACCTTAAAAATCTCTTCCCGAAGCTCCTGGGCAAAAACAGTACACATCAGAGTTATATTAAAACACGATAATTTAGCATTCTTAAGTGCTCTATAATTTGTTATTGATTTACCCCATCATCTCCGTTATTCCTGCTTATTATATATTTGAAGAATACTAAACTTTAAAATTTATTTGATTTAATTTGTGGGCACGGCCGCGAATACTCCCGTATATGACGATATGAAGATTAAATACTTAATTAATTACCTTATCAGTACAATAAAATCACACAACAGCGTCCACCATCTCGTAAAACAATGTAGAACACATGGATTGTGTTTTACGTCTCATTTGTACACAATTTATTTTCAAATACCGAAAAATTGAACAAAAATATGCTCAGACCAATTTATCGGGAGCTCGGGTATGGCGCGTTACATTCAATCCCAAAATATCGGGAGCCCGGGTTCTAAGGGTTAAAACTAAACTCTTTCACTCTGTAACTTATTTTACTTTCAGATAGTATTTATATTGCAATCTATGCTGAGTTAGCTTGTATACTAGCTTTGCGTCATTTAAACAAAATACCATGAGCCTATATATCGGCTCACAAGAGTGAAAGGGTGAAGACCCGAGATGGAGAAAGTTTTGCCTTATCATTCATTCACTTGATACCAAAAATTGTCTTGAGATTCATTACTGTATACTTTCAGATTATATTGCTTGTGTGTTTGTTGGTGTGTTTGGATGTTAATGAAAATATGAAGATGAAATAAATATTGATGATGTTGTTATTTGTGTGATATTTTTGTAATGAAAATTGTCATCTTGTGATGCGTGGTACAGTAGAATGATTAATGTGCCAACTTCTCATATGGTGTCTTTCACTGCCTCTGTTATATCTGTCGTTCATTTTTTGCCTTGTATCCATAGAATTATGGGGGTCTTTCTTTATTTTCTCCAATCTTGTTTTGCCTCACAGCGTCAGGATAAGAAGAGATTTCTAGAACAGGCTTTTGTGTGCGCTTCATAAACAGTATCTTTCGTTGCCTCTGTTATCTCTGAGGTATACTTTTTGTGTTGCAGACCATTTACTTTGTATCCACTGTATCGGAGTAACATTGCTCTTTGAGACACACTGTCTGTTGGGGTCTCTGTGGCTAAATGGTCAAGCCTTTGCCTTGCATTCAGAAGGTTGCAAGTTTTAAAGTGGACCAGGCCATTCTGTACATGTGTGCATTTTTCCAGAGACCTCCCTAGGATTGTTGCCGGAGCTACGGAGTTCTTGCAATGCTCTCGGCAGGAGGCGTGCCATTTCTGCGGACAGGGACACAGCCATATGGGGTAAAACCCGATGCAATTAAGTCAATCCTTTGGCGTTAGACCCCTTAGATCTACAGAACCAGAATAGCATTGCCATTTGAGCGCTCTGTCTGTTGGTAATCTGCTTATGTTGTTGAAACATTTTATTTGTTGTTTCTTGAAGTTCATTACAGTTGCTGTACCAACTTTTTCCTGATGTCTTCATTTTTAAACTGTTTTTTTTTCTCAATACTCACGGCATACTGTGATTACTTAGCGTTATACATCAATTAATGTTGCAAAGTTGATAACACACTACGCTAGAGGACACATGCCATTGAAATTCCTGGGGTTGAGACCAAAATTCTCAGTGTGCACATGGTACACAGTTAGACTACATGTGACCCTGATCCTTTACTTAGGGATCTAAATAACAAGTACATCTGAAGTCGGAGTACGTCTCATCGGAATGGGTGAGAGTCACTAGTGACAAGGAAAGCAACCCTTCGCACAAAAATCCGTCAGGTGAAATATTAGACACCATGACTCTGTTTCCTAACAATAAAAAAAATTCACACTAATAATGAAAATTCTCCACTCTGGGATCACTTACCGAAATATGTATACTAATGAAGAAAGTTTATCCACTTTAGGCTCACTTGCTGTCCTCAACACTCCTGACAGAAATATATGGTAGTATTAACATTTGAGAGAAGAAATGATACTGAAAACGTGTGTGCGAATAGAGTTTTGTGAAAAGTGCCTATGTGTAGTTTGTATGATTTGTGAGTACTGTGCACATCTACGTTGTGGAAGTTTGCAAGCGGGTGAATGCAAGGTATATGCTTTTAATGAGAGTAGTATATGTTATGTGTATGTCTTCTGCTTTCACCCGCTTTGAATTCAGGCGTAGTCGGTGTACCTGGAAGACCTGCTTTCATGTTTATCAGTGTTCCCTGCCATACAGGCCGGCCTTCTCTGACTACAGAGGTATCCTAGCGATGAATGGACATCTTAACCCTTTCACTGCTACATACTTTCCGAAGGCTGAGCTAAAAATAGCTACTCTTTGTTTCTAGGTCACAAACGTGAATATACGCCTATAGCAGTGACAGTAGCAATGTATAACATGTCAATACGTTTTTAGCCCACAGAGGAGAGATAATAACAGACATGTTAATATGTCTTTAGAAGTGAATGGGGAAAACGTATATATATGTCCTTAGCAGCTAAAGCGTTAAATTCATTGTGAATATGATCAGAAACAGATATATTGTTCTGAAAACCACATATATTGCAACCTCACTGTAATGCTACATAGCAGATCCTCTTTCAGATCGAAAGAAGAAGAACATGTTGCAGAGAAAAGTCAGCGGTCTAGAATATATACAGATTATTTGTGAATATTGTACAAAAAAGGGTGAACAGATGTGTGAATTGAACAGTGGTGTACATCCCTGAAGTGATTTTCCAAACTTATACTGGATAACTGTGGGTATCTACACTTGTGGCAAAGCTCTACCGTGAGTACTTAGTTATACTGGATAACTGTGGGCATCTACACTTGGGGCAAAGCTCTACCGTAAGTACTTAGTTATACTGGATAACTGTGGGCATCTACACTTGGGGCAAAGCTCTACCGTAAGTACTTAGTCAGTGCTCGTAGACAATATCTCCGGCGACGGTTAATAATTTTTCCCCAAACTCAAAAAATCCTGAACCCATTGTCAACACTGCAGACTAGAGAATTGATGATACAGGGACTTGACCACAATACGTTATTGGGGTCACCAATACCAACGTTGATAACGCGATGAGCTAGTGACCCCGTGCCGTTGAAATTCCGTAGTTCACGGTCAGCTTGGGCCAACAATATTCGTTGTACACACGGTTGGTTGCAGCAAACCACAATACTTTACTTAGGGATCTAAATTACAGGTACCTCTGAAGTCAGAGTAAGGCTCGCCTAAATGGCGAGGTACACTACTAATGAGGAAATATTAAGCGCCATGACTACATCTGAATTCACTGCGGGCGGGCTAAAAAAATACTTTGATGAACGTAACATCTTTAAGAACTGTAATACATTGAGGCATCATCTGCATCCACTCACATTTTATTTTTACACTTTCTAAAAGCATGGTTTTTGAGTATAAGTGTTACAGAAGAGTCCTTCGTATATCTTGGACAGAGAAGAGGACGACAAATAGATCTATCCAGAAAGAAGTCAAAATCAAAGAAAACTGGCTGATGCTACAAATAAGAATGAGAAAATTGAGATATTTTGGACATATGAAAAGAAATGAAGGGCTGGAGAAGACCATCATGGAAGGAGGCAAAGAGAAGAAGAGGAAGACCACGGAGAAGATGGATTCAGGATGTAACTGATGGTTTGAACATGACGGCTGCAGAGGCAGGACATCTGGCCTATGAGAGAGATAAGTTCCGGAGGACTGTTGGGGTGGCAAAGTTCTGTTCAGGACAAGCTATTTGATGATGATGATGGTGAAAAACAGTATTATTGTTATTATTATTATTATTATTAGATTTACGGAAATTCCCTTTTAATGGCGTTGAGTTATTCTTGAATTACTTCCCTTGATATGACACGTTACTATAATTAGATTCAAACTAGCAACCGTTGCAACACTTCCTTATTCTTACTTTTGATGTTGCAACTCGCTTGTCATTCTACCCAGAGTTGTGTAAATCTATATTTAGTTTTCCTGTTTAGATCAGCTAAACGAAATTACCTTGTGCTAGCCTCCAATCCAACTTTTCCCACACTATAAAAGACATTTTCAATAGCATAATATAATCAGACCTGGACCGGCTTTTCCTCCAGTCACAATATTTTTCAAAGTAAGTCGATTGCCATTACTTTAGATTGTAACGTTTCATCGACTATTTTACTTTCATAAACTGTCGTGTTTTATTTAAGATCCGATCATTCGACGTCTCTACTACGAATGTTGACTGGTTCTTCATTTTATTGTCTTTTGGAACATTATTAGATCAAGTATCATCACCATATCGAAGTCTGAATCTATTTTATTGTCTCTTACCTTGGGAGTATAATATCAGATGCGGTGTCATCTCCACATCCAATGTTGACTGTAATGTATTGTATCTCCAACATTTTCTGTCTCTTAGCACATTGATTTTTTAATTTTTTGTTTCGATCCAGAAGCACTTGAGCTTTCAGCTCTTCGGCTCGGTGCCATGGACATCGTAACCCTTCGGTTCGGTGCCACAAACGCCGTGAATCTGGGGAACCTGTGGCTTTTCTGCCAGCCCGCGGAATTGAACCCGCACTCACAGAGGGCTAGTCACTTGCAGTCCAACGCGCTACGAACACGCTGTGCAGGCGGGCAAGTACATTGATACATTTTGCGAATCATTTTTTTCCCCTCCACCTCTTAATGTTACTTTTTCAATTAGAACATTGTCTCTATTTTACCGAAACTGGTTTCTCATCAAAAAAGTTTCACTTTGCTTTGTTTTCCATGCAAGATTGTGAAAATCAACAGCCTTTTACATAATTTGCTACGTCGGGCAATCTGGCACGACCAACTAGTTTAAACTCCATGTGTCGTGTTAGTTTGACCAGAGCCAACTATAAATTACTGGGCCTTCGGGCTAGAGCCAGGCTGTGGTTTGACTGACTGATCTCAGTTATTACAGACACTGTAGCGTTGACAAGACTTACCTGTAGAAGTTGACCAGGAGGACAATATGTACACGCAATCACTCTTCAGATGGTGCTTGTTTTTTTTTTCTACTATGATTTTCAGCAGTTTAATTTATATTTTATCTGTCCAGTACATTTGATTTACTTATTCTCGATTCTTCCCAAAATTATAGTTTGTTTGTTTCCAATACGTTAATTATCTGTCTCTGAATTTTCCCATTCCATTTATAGTTTTGTATATAAACATCTTAAGTTGAGTAATGCACGCCTGTATGGCGAGGAACACTGTTAATAAGGACAAAACAATGCCCCGACTCAAGTGGGCAGAAGTATGGACAGAGCCGATATCATCAACGCGGTACGCTCTCAATTGTGTGACATGGGCGGGTCTCAGACACTGGAACGAGTTCGAGAATAAGGCGTTAAGTTTGGACATGCCAGACAGTGTCGTCTTCGTGGTCGGAAGAGAAGATATACTAATCAACATCTCATGGGTACTGTGAGCAAATGGACTTTGGGGTGGCTGCTGCAACGGAGGACAGAGCACGAATGGGAATGCCCAATGTGCCATGACATCGATCGCATAACATAACATAAGGACAAAAATCAAACAGAAACGCCATACCAGGAGCCCTGACTACGCCTGAATTCAAAGCGGGCGAATGCAAGAAGCTTTGTCTATCTTTTCTCTAACTGCACTCACAGATAATGAGCCACCTGGTAAAAATAGGAGTTAAGCGAGGATAAGCTGGCCAGTTTTGTCTGCAGGTTAGAGAGACGATATGTCAATCAACATCATGAGGGTACAGTGGACGTAGGAAACGTCGAGATGATTGTTGCATTGAAGGACGAAGTATGTATGGACTTGTTCAATGTGCGAGAATGTCGTTTAGGAAAACTGAGCCCATTCTTTGATTAAATTACGCCTTTTTTCAATTGTTTTTATTATGAATGAATTCAGATCAGTATATATGTCTGGTTAGTGACACTCTATAAAAACAAAGGGGATAAGGGGATTGTAACAACTACAGAGGCATCTCCCTTCTAAGCGTAACAGGCAAAGCTTTTGCACTAGTCCTTTCAAAACGACTACAGAAACTGGCGGAGCGTGTTCTTCCAGAGTCACAATGGGGATTCAGAGCTAGACGGTCAACAACTGACATGATATTTACCCTTCGACAGGCGACAGCTACAAGAGAAGTGCAGAGAGCAGAGCAAATCTCTATGTATTGCTTTCGTGGATCTGACTAAGGCATTTGACACAGTCAGCAGGCCAAGTCTTTATAAAATATTGAAGTATATTGGTTGTCCCCAAAGTTGCTCCAATTGATTGTTTCCTTCCATGAGGGCATGAAAGCCAGCATACAGTTCGATGGCAGCACATCTGATAGTTTTGAGGTTAAGAGTGGAGTCAAGCAGGGCTGTGTCCTTGCCCCCACTCTCTTTGGTATCTTCTTCGCAGTCCTTTGAACCACGCCTTAGGGGACGCTGATGGTGATGTTTTCATCCTCACTAGATCTGATGGTTCACTGTTTAACTTGGCTCGCTTAAGAGCCAAGACAAAAACGACGGAAATACTTCTCAAGGACCTCCTTTTCGCTGACGATGCTGCCTTAGTCGCCCACAGTGAGACTACACTGCAATGTCTAATTAATAATTTGTCAAAGGCATGCGACCTCTTTCTCTGACAATAAGTGTCTCCAAAACAGTTGTATTATGTCAGGAGGTAAGACATCAAATATCACTTTAAATGGTAACCATCTAACACCAGTGCAAAAATTCTGCTATCTTGGGTCCACGGTCACTGCCAGCCTTTCTCTTGATGAAGAAATCAACGCTCGTATAGGGAGTGCGGCTACTACATTCGGCATACTATCAAAGCGAGCGTGGGACAAAAAAAAAATTGACATTGCAGACGAAAACTCAAATATATAGAGCCTGTGTAATTAGTTCTTTACTATATGGCTCAGAAACATGGACAGCCTACTCAAGACACGAGAGGAGACTTAACATCTTTCACCTTCGATGTCTCCGCAAGATTATGAACATCAGGTGGTACGACAAGATAACCAACTCTGAAGTACTACAACGTGCAAATCTGCCTTCCATCATGGGCATGCTCAGCAGTAGACGACTAAGATGGTTGGGACGTGTGAGAAGAATGGAAACTTATCGCATACCAAAACAAATGTTGTTCTGTGAACTTCGGAGGAAGAGGCACCAGGGCAGACCACTGCTCAGATATAAAGATGTCTGCAAAGCCTCAATAAAAACTTTTCTATAGATCCCAGCACATGGGAGAGACTAGCTGATGACAGAGTTGTGTGGAAAGCCAAATTACGGAAGGGCGCAGAGTCTTTGAGAAGAGACTTATGTACGAGCTGAACGACAAGAGAGAAAAGCGAAAACTCAGAAGTTGTCACAGTAAAACACTTGCCTATTGACCGTCTGTAAAGATGAAAAAGGCCATATATATATATGTCTGGCTGCATACTGAATTTTCTAAGAAATGTCTGGATTGCTTAGAGCTATTCTATCCGTGTCAAACATTATGCTATCAGTGTCAAACTTGGATGCTGATATCAAACAGTAGAAGAAAACTAGTCACGGCAGAGATGAAGTGTTTACACAGAAGGGGGGCAGTATCCACAAAAGACCGGATAAGAAATGAAGACATCAGGAAAAAATGGGTACATTATCAGTACTGAAACAACATTAAGAAACAACAAGTTAAATGTTTCGGCAACATAAGCAGATTACCAACAGACAGTGTGCCTCAACATGGCCAATAATAGCAGCTAATGAGCGGGAAATTATAACGACAGAGATGTGGTGTCTTAGAAGAGCTGCAGGTGTGACAATAAGAGACAAAATTAGAAATGAAGAAATCAGAAGGAGACTGGATGTGAAACCAGTTATGCAATTCATAAAAGAACAACAGATTAAATGGTTTGGACACCTGACCAGAATGCCCTGGTATCGCCTACCACAGAGAGCCACACAGAAAAAGTATAATGAGTATAAGGCAAGAGGAAGACCATGCAAAAGATGGAGCGACGGCATCAAGAACAGCCTTACGAACATGAATATCAGCTTACAAAGTGCCTTAAAAAAGCACACACAAGATCACTACGTTTCACCCCCAACACTTCTATAAAGAAGTAAATGGTGGAAGAGAAGAACAAGCACACACAAGATCACTACGTTTCACCCCCAACTCTTCTATAAAGAAGTCAATGGTGGAAGAGAAGAACAAGCACACACAAGATCACTACGTTTCACCCCCAACTCTTCTATAAAGAAGTCAATGGTGGAAGAGAAGAACAAGCACACACAAGATCACTACGTTTCACCCCCAACTCTTCTATAAAGAAGTCAATGGTGGAAGAGAAGAACAAGCACACACAAGATCACTACGTTTCACCCCCAACACTTCTATAAAGAAGTCAATGGTGGAAGAGAAGAACAAGCACACACAAGATCACTACGTTTCACCCCCAACACTTCTATAAAGAAGTCAATGGTGGAAGAGAAGAACAAGCACACACAAGATCACTACGTTTCACCCCCAACACTTCTATAAAGAAGTCAATGGTGGAAGAGAAGAACAAGCACACACAAGATCACTACGTTTCACCCCCAACTCTTCTATAAAGAAGTCAATGGTGGAAGAGAAGAAGAAGAAGAAGTGCGCTCAAAGAGCAATGATACTCCGATACAGTGGATACAAAGAGCAATGATACTCCGATACAGTGGATACAAAGAGCAATGATACTCCGATACAGTGGATACAAAGAGCAATGATACTCCGATACAGTGGATACAAAGAGCAATGATACTCCGATACAGTGGATACAAAGAGCAATGATACTCCGATACAGTGGATACAAAGAGCAATGATACTCCGATACAGTGGATACAAAGAGCAATGATACTCCGATACAGTGGATACAAAGAGCAATGATACTCCGATACAGTGGATACAAAGAGCAATGATACTCAGATACAGTGGATACAGTGGATACAAAGAGCAATGATACTCCGATACAGTGGATACAGTGGATACAGTGGATACAGTGGATACAGTGGATACAAAGCAAAAGGCTGCCCACGCAAAACGTGGTCCTTAGAAATAGCAGAGGCAGTGAAAACACTATTTGTAATGCGCACACAAAAACCGGTTCTAGAAGTCTCTTCTTATACTCACACTGCGAGGCACGTATACACACAAACGGACAGAGAGAGAGAGACAGAGAGAGAGAGAGAGAAATAGAGAGAGGGATAAGGAGCAAAATATCAAGTTATTTGTACAAATTCACTAGTGAACAGCTTTAGGGATTACCAGTTTGGGAAAGGAAAGATATTCTAAGACTTAATGACGATCAAGATTTTCTACAACGAGGGGAAATAACCATATTTTTATGTAGGACTTTTCGGATAATCATTGGATGAGTTACTGGCACTGATTTACAAAAAAGGACAGTACTAAGAGCAGTAGACAGTTTTCTCTCGACATTCTCTTGTATTTACAGTGTTCTCATTTCAAGTTCATTCGATTTTATCTTTGGTGCACTTCGTGCTTAATATTTGTTTAATATAATGATTGATTGATTGATAGTACCAACATCATTGCGTTCCGGTTAATAACCATGTGTTCTTTGATCTCTTTTTTACACAGGGATATATCAACGGCAGGGCATGAATGTTGAGAGAGTCCTTGGTGTAATTTTGAAGATAATGAAAAGTTTGTGGAAGTTTTATGTTAATATTTTTTATTGAATTTTGCACGGGCAGAGGCAGAGCGTACAACCTGAAAAGGGAATCATCAATAGGAAGGGGCAGACCAATTTAAAAATGTATTGATTGAGTTCAGTGGCGGCTCGTGATCATTTTTTTTTGGTGGGGCCCGTCAAAAATGTTTGTAAAAATCAAGGTTTGTGTTGGGTTATATTTTAATTTCAAAGTAATAAATACACGTTCAACATTATTTTTGGTGGGACCCGGCCCCGCAGGCCCTTAATGACGAGCCACCACTGATGGAGTTACAGACAGCTTAAAACGTAACAATATAACAACAATATATCAAGCGACCGAGTGTACACTATCTCGGAAACCGATTATCAGTTAAAATGCGACGTCTAAAAGCAGTGAAAGACAAAAGAAAAAGAAGAAAGAGGATATGCAGTTTTACTATGATCGATTTTTAGCTGACATTGTTTTGTTTATTGTTTATTGTTTATTATACATTGTTTAAAGTGCTTAACTTGAACACGGGGTCTATGCTTTATCGTCCGTCTCTGGCAGGACTAGGAAATTGATCTCATCTACATTGAGATCAGAAATCTATGAAAAATAATCATATTCCGAGTTCCATCTGAACATTTTGACATACTTTCTATTATCTTATCTAAATGTGACTGTAACACTAACAAAATCATTTCTAAGCATAATTTCAGTGTCAAAATCAATCAATTTCAGATAACAACGTTAGAACCGCTCACAGAAAGTAAAATATTTTCAACAAAACGCCAATTTTAGAACAGAGTATGGAACAAGTATCTGGGACAAGACAGTGCCAGAGTCTTCTGGAAGCAGAACAATATTTCGTTTTCTTCTGGAAGAAAGATTCATGTTTTTGTCAATGGTATCACAGCGAGTTCAAGGCCGAGGGTCAGACTTATCACTGTACTGAGCAATATATGATGCACCAGAAAGCATGTAAGTTTTAGAACCGTTGCGAGTTAGTTGTCCTTTTATAACTCTACCAATCAGAACAGTTTTCATCAAAAGATAGGTCACTCACATAGCAATCACACAACTGTCTTCACCATCGTCATCTTTTTAATAATCGTCATTACCTCATTCGTTTTTAAACATGTCTGTTCTTTTATATATATATATATCCCAGTAATCTGTAAGTGACTATATATATATATCCCTGTAATCTGTAAGTGACTATATATATATATCCCTGTAATCTGTAAGTGACTATATATATATATATATATATATCCCAGTAATCTGTAAGTGACTATATATATATATATCCCTGTAATCTGTAAGTGACTATATATATATCCCAGTAATCTGTAAGGACAACGAGACAGCAGTTAAGATACTAAAATGTAAAGATCCGGCACAGATAAAGAAACTTGGACGCAGTGTAAGAAACTGGAATCTCTACGGACAGATTTGGGAAGACAGTTGTTACGAGGTTGTCAAGCGTGGTAACATGTTTAAGGTAAGCATTTCAGATTTAGAAAGAAAAGAAGAAAACAAAATATTGTGTGACTATAGTTTGCTCAGCTGTAACAATTGTATTGTATGACAGTAGGCGATACTATCTCCGTAATGATCAAATCTACTGTCTTTTGTGGATTGAGGAAGGAAAGGGGGAAAGGGGGAGATCGTGAGAACTAAATGCTAGGGAAGTAAATTCTGATAAAAAATCTCCACTGCATTGTGGGTCAGAATGGTTAGGCAGAAGGCTAGAGGAGTAAACCTAGACCACACACACCTGGAGGTGGGAACAGTAAAGCAGTTCGTGACCTCCAATAACATAAGGCCGGTGAGCGCAGATCAAATATCTAGGAAATAAGACCCCAATCGTCACGTGACCTGGCATTCCAGTATTGTTATATAAAGACAAATTCACTTAAAAAAACACAATATGCTAAATCAAGGTTATATTATGTTACAAATTAAGGTTAGGAATATCAGTATTATTAATATTTTTCATCTAGAAATGACCACGGACTCGTAGATTTGTGTAAAATTACAGAAAACCTTACAGTGTTCTATCAAGTACTTATAAAAACCAGCCCCATTTTCATTGAGCATCAGCACACGATAGGAAATGTGGTCAACATCACGCCGGCCGTCTTTACTTCCTAGTGATTTTCCTGGTACCTAATTTAGGCTGGGTCGGCCTCAGAGTCGTTAAGGTAGGGAAAATATTATGTGGAATTAAACCCGGACCACTTGCCTAAGAAGTGATTTCACTAACAGCTACATTCATCATTGGCCTCTTTGTCTCAGGAGACAATAGGTGTTGCGTCACGTAGTATGTTCTGTGCTGAATCACAACGTTTCTTGTGGCTGTAATAGCCGATTTTGGAGTGGCAATCCTTGCCACAGTTGCTGCAGGTAAAACTGGAGACTAGAGCCGATGCATGTGATGTTTTCTCTGCTCTCTGTGCTCTCTTTTGCCTCCACATGTGATGTTGTTTTTCTTCTTTCTTTTTGAGCCGTCCCTCACTGCCGCTCGCCATGCTTGCCTGTCTTTGGCCAGCCGCTCCCAGTGTTTTTGTCTATGCCGCATGAAGTTAGATCACGCTTGCAGGTGTCAATGAAGCGTAATAATGGGTGCCCATGCTGTCTAGCACCAGATCGAGTTGACCATATAGAATGTTCTTTAGGATTCTATCATCGCTCATACGGCACACGTGTCCCAGCCTGAGACGTCGCTGACTCAGTAAAGTGTGCATGCTTGGAATGCCAGCACTGTTCAGGACTTCTATATTGGAGATGTGATCTTGCCATCGGATATTGTATATTCGTCTGAGACAGCGCATGTGGAAGGTGTTGAGGCGATGTTCTTGTCTAGCATATGTGGTCCATGTCTCACTACCATACAGCAGAGTGCTGAGAACACAAGCTTTATATACTTGTGTCTTGGTGTTTCTTGTGAGTGCCCTGTTTTTCCATACACGCTTTGCTAATTTAAACATAACAGTGGAGGCCTTCCCAATGCGGCCACTAATTTCATCATCGAAGGAGAGGTTGCTGCTGATGACAGAGCCAAGGTATGTAAAGGTGTTGACTACTTCAAGCGTATGACTGTCAATGTTGATAGATGGGGCTCTGCTAATATCCTGGAACATTATATTTGTTTTCTTCAAGCTGATGGTCAAGCCGAATTCATTTGGTGCTGCAGCAAATCTGTCCATGAGGTGTTGTAGCCCTTCTTCTGTGTGTGATGTTAATGCTGCATCATCGGCAAACAGAAGTTCCCTGATGGTGACTCTTTGGACTTTGGTCTTTGCTTTGAGTCGCGCCATGTTGAACAATTTTCCATCTGATCTTGTGTGGAGAAATATTCCTTCTTCGGCGGATTCAAAAGCATGGGAGAGAAGTAGGGAGAAAAATATCCCAAAGAGTGTGGGTGCAAGTACGCACCCCTACTTGACACCGCTGTTGATAGGAAAAGCGCTGGAGGAGGCCCCATCAAACATCACTGTACCCTTCATGTTGTTATGGAATGATGTTATGATTTTAAGCAATGTAGGAGGGCAGCCGATTTTTCCAAAAGCTTGAAGAGGCCATCTCTACTCACTAGGTCAAATGCCTTTGTTAGATCTATGAAGGCAATGTACAGTGGCATGCGTTGTTCGCGACATTTCTCCTGCAGTTGTCTCAAGGAGAATAACATGTCAATAGTGGATCTGTTGGATCTAAATCCACATTGTGACTCAGGGTATACTTGGTTTGCTAGCTTTCATAAACAGCTACATTATAACTATAAATATGAACATATTAATAATAAAATTCCTCTCGTACCGTTATACGTTACATAGGGCCTGCAAGTAATTTCTCCATACTGCTCTATCCTGGGCAACTCGCTCAATCTCCTCCATGGAACTGAAACCGATATTTCCTGCCTCTCTCAGAAAAGTTCGTTTCAGGGTCTCCTTAAGTCGACCTCTCTTTCTTGAACCCTTTGCATCCCACTTCAATGCCTGCTTTGATATTCGTTGATCATTTCTCCTCAAGGTGTGTCCAACTTCTCTCTTATAACAGTTGTCACTAGTGGTTGACCAGACATGTCTCTGATTTCATCACTTCTCCTGAATTCGTTCCATTTTATATTCATTATTTTTTTAGACATCTATTTTCAAATGCATTCAACTTGCATATGAACATATAAATATATATAAACATGTAAAATATGAACATATTTTAAAACAAATGTAAATTTTCTTTTACCAGTCCAATGTGTATCAACTCAAATATAAATAATCATTTGATCTGTTTGTCTCCACAGTTTACGCAAAATCAAGTTTTGAAAGCAGAACTTTTAGCTACTGAAGGGAAAGAGCTGGTTGAAGCAAGCCCACTTGATAACAAATGGGGGATTGGTCTGGCTAAAGAGAATTTCCTGGCGTGGAACAAATCAACATGGCAAGGACGGAATCTCCTGGGACGGGCTTTAACAGAAGTTCGAGAGGCATTGAAGCTATGAAATGGTCCCTCATAGACAGGGCCGTGCTCTGCTATGATACAGAGAGGCAGCTGCATCAGGCGCACCTTAAGGAGGGAAGGGGGCGGCATAAAGAGCGAAATCAAAATTCCAATTGAAGGTTATTTTAAAGAAAAAATGTTTAAGGTGCGGCATTTCGAAGACTTGCATCATACTGAGAAAATATACCGCACGACCCTGCTCATAGATTATATATTATATATCTGTAAATATCATTTTTAAATTTTGAGAAATGTGTAGTAAATGTGTTATTAATCTCAGAAACAAATAGTACACGCTTCTGATTGGAACCCACATTCTTCACAACGACCATCAAACTTCTTAACCACTTCGCCAAGGAGATCCCGAACTGTGTGTGGGTGTGGTAATAAATAAGTATTTGTATAAATGTTTATGCGTGTGTACTTTACTAATTTCCATAATCATATACAAGTTTAATTACTAGTTTAATTACAACTTTACTAATTCATAATCATATACAAGTTTAATGTGTGTATTTTGTTTTTTTGAAAACTATCCAATTTTTGTGTTAATAAACAGAACGAAAGAAGAAATAATAAAAAAGAACAGTTTCTTGTGCGTATACTTATGTCTGTTTTATGTTCAGTTTGGAATATCTTTATTGCACTTCGGACGTGTCCATATACGCTGTGATCGAGTTCGTAATATCTCCAACAGCGTCCAGTGATTAACCTTACCAGCTCGATGATTATTGATAAGCCTTCTCATAAACTTGTTGCGCTGCTTATCTCTGGCCACTCCAATCTTCAGTTCAAGCTTTTGGAAAATAACAGTCGGCATGGATTGGTTTAGATCATAGATTCCCAAACTTTTTGGCCCACCGCCCACTTTGCACAACATAAACTTTGTAACGCCCTCCCCATTATAACAGCTTGTCAACGCCCCATATATATATATATATATATATATATATATATGCATTCTCTATTTTCACTTTGACATAGAAAATTTAGATATATTTCTGTCATACATGGTCAATTTTCAAATGATTATATACATGAAATATAAAATTGATGAAAAAATGGATCGTGTAAGATGGGCATAAGATGAATTAAAATGCATAATTCCAACTTGTAATGATTATTCAATCGCAAAATCACACCACAAAAATCCCCCAAATGCTTCTGAACCCACTATCGCCCTCCTGGAAGGCTTCAGCGACAACTGGAGGGGGAGTGGGTACCGCCCACTTTGGGAAACGCTGGTTTAGGTGAAAATCATCTTTGCGGCTACACCCTATGAGGGCGTTCAAAATGTCAGTACTATCCAAAAACTGACACCCCGATATGGTGACAGAGCCAACCAGCCTGGCTGCTCTCTTATTGCCATCGACAACCATGCGCCTCGTAACGAAGATTAATGTAGTTTGGAATGAAAGACAAATGAAACTTGTAGTGGTTCAGTTCATTGCCTGAGCACCGAACCAGCCACCACCTTTCAGATCATACTCAATGAATCACTCATAATGCATGCCTGAGTGTAGTTTTGTGACTGCAGCCAAAGTAGTGACTTAGTCACCACCAGTACTTCCATTGTCATGCTATTTGTTGCCAACTTTACTGTACGGATTAGAATGCTGGATAATGACATTACACTATATGTCCAAACTTGTCCACCTTCCATTCAAAGTCTCTGCTAACACGCCCGTGTGTTGTCGGGGTCCACAAGGGAAGCAAAGAATAGTACCACTTAGACCTACAAGGCATGTCGTAAGAGGCGACTGAGGTAGTGACATTGGGAAGCTACCCTAGCAGTGGCGGCTCATCATTAAGGGACAGAGGGCCGGCCCCACCAAAAATAGTGTGTAACGTGTATTTATTATTTAATAAATTAAAATATAACCTAACCCAAAACAATGAATTTCCCGAAAATTTGTGTCTGGCACCACCAACAGAAACGATCACGAGTCGCCACTGTACCCTAGTAAATAAAAAGTCATTAAATCGAATGTGCTGGTTTATTTGTAGGCGCATAACTGGCACAACGTACACTCGCTCTTAGGTTCAGATCACATACAAATCATACAGTGTGGTTAACAAGTGTTCGATGTGGAGAGTTTGAAGAAAAAAAAGAATGATAACGATATTTTGCGTGTTCTGGCCAAAAGCTAAGATCTCTAACTAAGACATACTTTCAAAGTGTCAACAAGAGAATATGAATACCATCATCCAAGAAACGATGGAGATGGATCAGAAAAGTGATACGCATAGATATTAACTCTACACAAAATCTGCATTGAGACGGACTCCAAAAGGTAAACGAAAACATGAAAAAACTCAAAACCACATGGAGAACAGTAGAACAGGCACTGACAGAAATTAATAACAGCTGAAACATAATGAAAAGGGCGATCAAGAACAGAGACGAATTGTGTGCATTTATTACTGAGCTAAGCGACAAGGGCGTCACAGGCTCGAGAGATACATCTAATTTGGGGGTATATGTAGCAGAGGTATTAGGTTCTTGTCTCTCGTTTCAAAGGCGTCACAGGCTAGAGAGATACATCTAATTTGGGGGTATATCTAGCGGAGGTATTAGGTTCTTATCTCTCGTTTCAAAGATACTCGGTTCGCTCCCTCGTGGAGCTATCATGATATTTTTCCAGAGATTCCTGATCTCAGTGTAGGTGAGATCGAGTTCCTAGTCCTATCGGAGACCGACGATAAAAACGTAGGTCCCTTGTTCAAGTTTAGCACGTAAAAGAATCATTAGCAGTTCAAAATCGAGAAGAGCAGGCTGGAAAGACGCTGCAGTGACGAAATCCATAAGAAAAATTCACAAAATAAAACTCCTAGAAAATATTTTCCCCACCTTAAAAATTACATAGGGGACCCTCGTCGGTGCTACTGAGTTCGTGCTCTACCGCTGATATCTTCCTGTGTAAGAAAGAGAATGGAGCACACATAGTTAATCACCGAAGTGCAATGATGATGGTCCCATCAATCAATCAATCAATTAATCTGTTTGTTCTATGAGCAGGTCCGCATAATTCTATTATAAAGAAAAAATACATTTCTTACCCAACTTTCATCTATTGAGTTGCTTCTTTGAAATACGCCGCCGTCTACATCTTCAACTGGAATTTGGTGCATTTCTACTTCCGGTTTATTTGCATGACTAATAGGTAACCTGTTGTCATGGGAACCAGACGTCCAGCTTCTAAAGTACTGTGGATCCTCTGAGCCATGAGAAGATGTCGGTTTTTTTCTGCAAGACGGACGATTGCACTGTGGGAAATGGAAGATACAAGTAATGTAACCAGGCATAGCACACACTAAGAAGGTCATGACACATACACATAAGCAAGTACACACAATATACAATAGAATGGACACACTAAGAAGGTCATGACACATACACATAAGCAAGTACACACAATATACAATAGAATGGACACACTAAGAAGGTCATGACACATACACATAACAAGGTAAAACACACACTATACAATAGAATGGACACACTAAGAAGGTCATGACAACACAACATACATAGAAGCAAAAGTACACACAAAATACAATAGAATGGACACACTAAGAAGGTCATGACACATACACATAAGCAAGTGCACACAAAATACAATAGAATGGACACACTAAGAAGGTCATGACACATACACATAAGCAAGTACACACAAAATACAATAGAATGGACACACTAAGAAGGTCATGACACATACACATAAGCAAGTACACACAAAATACAATAGAATGGACACACTAAGAAGGTCATGACACATACACATAAGCAAGTACACACAAAATACAATAGAATGGACACACTAAGAAGGTCATGACACATACACATAAGCAAGTACACACAAAATACAATAGAATGGACACACTAAGAAGGTCATGACACATACACATAAGCAAGTACACACAATATACAATAGAATGGACACACTAAGAAGGTCATGACACATACACATAAGCAAGTACACACAATATACAATAGAATGGACACACTAAGAAGGTCATGACACATACACATAAGCAAGTACACACAAAATACAATAGAATGGACACACTAAGAAGGTCATGACACATACACATAAGCAAGTACACACAAAATACAATAGAATGGACACACTAAGAAGGTCATGACACATACACATAAGCAAGTACACACAATATACAATAGAATGGACACACTAAGAAGGTCATGACACATACACATAAGCAAGTACACACAAAATACAATAGAATGGACACACTAAGAAGGTCATGACACATACACATAAGCAAGTACACACAAAATACAATAGAATGGACACACTAAGAAGGTCATGACACATACACATAAGCAAGTACACACAAAATACAATAGAATGGACACACTAAGAAGGTCATGACACATACACATAAGCAAGTACACACAAAATACAATAGAATGGACACACTAAGAAGGTCATGACACATACACATAAGCAAGTACACACAAAATACAATAGAATGGACACACTATAAGAAGGTCATGACACATACACATAAGCAAGTACACACAAAATACAATAGAATTCAGACGGTTTCAAACAAACACAATAATACTACCAAGAAAATTGCGAGTAATGACGTGCGCTCCGATATATTTCTTACACAGGAAGATCTCAGCGACAGCGCACGAACTCCGTAGCACCGGCGAAGTTCCCTGATGAACTTTAGAAGATAGTGAAGATATTTTTGTAGATATTTATTTTATTTTTGTCTTTCTATGAGTTTTGCAAGGGCAACGGTTTTCTAGCCTGTTCTTCTCAATTTTGAACTGTCAATGGTTTTTTTCACTTGCTGAACTAGATCACGGGATCTATGTTTTATCTTCCGTTTCGGATATTATTAAGAACTCGATCTCACCTACACTGAGATCAGGGATTCCTGGAAAAATATCTAAATTGCTCCACGAGGGAACGAACTGAGTACATACGGAGTTAATGGTGATCACATAACTTCTTCGTAACAGACCTACACGTTTTTATATACAATTTGTAAAGTATGTCCAGTACATAGAAGATCAATGCAAGATTATTTGTATTGGTCATAGTGACTTATTTGTCTATGATTTCTAAATTAATGTCTGTGTCATCAAAACAGAGAACAGACTTCTATATTATCTCTCTCTCTCTCTCGATCGTTCTTTTTCTACCATTGTTACCATCCTTATTGGTTATTGGTTACTAAACTGACGTCATTGCACTCCGGGTAGACCCATAGGTGCTCAGTCTCCCCCAACAGATATCGAAGAGTATGCATACTGATGGTTCCGTGGCTCGCTGATTAAACACACCTCTCACTCTGCCTCTCAGGCATCCAGTTCGACTTGAACAACGGGTAACTCTAAACTGCATAAATCGCGTGATCGATTCAACATCGATTTTAGTGTCCTCATCCAACAGACAGTCGCGAAGAGACCGAAGAATATCCCCTTATCCATCTTCAACTCCCCAACAATCGATGCTGTTGATGAAAGCCTATCCGCTCTCTCATTACCGTGAACACCCGTATGCCCAGGACAGTATATCCAGGTAAGCCGCTGGAGGTTAGAAACTTCTATAGACGACATCCACTCATACCGAAACCTGTCCTTCTGGATCTTGTGAAGCATCGACTGAGAGTCAGATACAACAACCAACTGTTGTTGTATCATTCTTATTGTGATATATAAACAGCTGTTGTCAAGAACATGTTTTACGTCACATTGTTCAGTACCATTTGGAGCTCTAGTGCTTATCCTTCGGTGAAGTGTCCGATTTCAACCAGCGTTTACTGGGTTCGTTCTCCATCAGCCTTTGGCTGTCCCCAGCCAACCTGCAAGGCAGCAGGTTACTTCTACATTCGAAAACTTATTAGCTGATCCAGTGACTTCATATGTGTATCTTTTTAACTTGATAAACAAATAACGTTACATCCTGTATCCATCTTCTCCGTGGTCATCCTCTTCTTCTCTTTGCTGGTATGCCTACTTTCATGACGGTCTTCTCCAGCTCTTCGTGTATTTGGACACATTAAAAGACACTAAGGGCTGGAGAAGACCACCGTGGAAGTAGGCATACCAACAAAAAGGAGAAGAGGTAGACCACGGAGGAGATGGATTCAGGATGAACTGATGGTTTGAACACGACGGCTGCAGAGGCTGGATATCTGGTCTACGAGAGAGAGAGAGAGAGAGAGAGAGAAGGAGAGAGAGAAATTCCGAAGGACTGTTGGGGTGGCAAAAGGTCTGCGCAGGACAAGCTATTTGATGATATGTCTGGTATGTTATTTGTCCACATACTTGGTTTTATTTGTAAGTATAACTGAGTGAACTTATTGATAATATTCCTTCAATATGTTAGATTATTACTTGATGTGTGAATCATTCGTATTTCTGAGCGAGTGTCTGTGGCGAGGTGGTTAAAACATTTGTCTTCCGTTCTGAAGGTTGTGGGGTTGAATCCAGAGAGCATCGTCCAGTTCACGTGTTCAATTTTTTCCAGAAATCTTTTAGAATGTTGCTGGAACTACGGAGCTCGTGCCCTGTGGCTTGAAGCAGCCATATGGGAAAACCCGGTGCAATGAAGATAATTGTTCGCCCTCACACCCTTTGTGTTCCTGATTTCTACTTTGTATTGTCTGAAAAAATGTTGCAGTTATGCCTTCAACGTTTTGTGTGCCTTTTGTACGTTTAACTTTGATGTCACTAGTTGTTATGTGTGTTTCAAATTATATATAGTGTTGAAGTGAAAGTAAGATGGAGGATAAGTATTCTACGAAAGGGCTGGGCACCTGGCGCACCAAGTGTGGCTGGACACCTGATAAATCGAGTGGGGTATGTGTCTAGTATTTTTATTTATATATAACATTATTGTATCCAACAATTACACAGACAATTGTGTATGTACTCCCAAGACAGAATAATGCTTTAAGAAAGAATTCCTTCCAGCCTTTCGTTCACTTGAAATGTTGTCTATATATTCAATGCTGTCTCTTGTATGAACTTTGCTGTTTTTTGCAGCTCACACCGACACAGTACCATAGTTCTCTTGTTTGAACTTCATTGTCTTTTGTAGCTCACACCGACACAGTACCATAGTTCTCTTGTTTGAACTTCGCTGTCTTTTGTAGTTCACACCGACACAGTACCATAGTATTAGACATTTCAGGCGCCCGTGTGTTGCTGAGACCCGAAAGGGAAGCAAAGAATAGTACCACTGCGACCTACAAAGCATGTCGTGAGAGGTAGGGGCCTAGGGATGCTACCCTAGTAAACAAAAAGCGTCGCTGAAATCGGATGTGCTGGCCTACTTGTAGGCGCATAACTGGCACAGTATACAATCGCTCTTAGGCTCAGATCACATACAGATCACATGCAGTGGTTAACAAGTGATCGATATGGAGCGTTGGAAGACGAAAAAGAAAAAGAAGACAGTGCAGATAGATAAGACAGTATAAAACAATACTGATAAACACGGCAAAACAGTGCACACTTTTTAAAACAGTGCAGGTATTGGGATAAAAATACACAGATAAACACACAGAACAGACATTTAGAAGAGACACACATGTAGACAGAGAGCCGCACTGGCGTAGTTGTTAGTGAGCCTGATTTTTAGTCTAGTGGTCCAGGTTCAATTTCACAGTTAGTTAGTTAGTCTTTCCTCTTGGGCGTATGGGCAGCGCATAGGGCAGAGGTCATAGCTCTCCATGTCTCGCGGTTCGTTGCTATCTGTTTTAGGTCTTTAATGTTTGCTAGGCCCATCGTTGAGCCTTCTCTGATGATGGTTCTACGCAGAGTCTCTCTTGGTCTTCCTCGTTTTCTTTTCCCTCTGGTGTCCATATGAGGGATTGGTAAGGAGTCTTCTCTCATCCATTCTAAGTGTGTGGCCGATGTAGTTCCAGCGGCGCTTTCTTATAAAATTTAATTATTTTTTTTCCGGTGTGTTGGCCAAGATGGCGGGACGTGTTTTCTTCTAGCTTGGCCCACAAACTGTTGATCGTCGGCCCGACAAGCCGTCATCGTAAAAATCACCACTGTTTGAGAAACAGAGTTTAGGCTCTAAATGCATCGATGATTCGTTCGAACTTGTTTAATAATTTCACAGTGGACGTGGAATATTTTTCCGACCGTAACCGCTCTCAGGTCGACACAGCCTCAATTGGGCAACAGGAAAAGTACTAGAAGGTAAAGGTGACCAATGTGACCACATCACCCATCGTGTACCGAAGGTCAATGATAAATACGGCCCTAACACCGTATTACCCAATGTACCTCGACGTATGAAAAAGGTTTTTTTTTACTTTTTTCTTTAAACATGTAGACATCACAGAGCAGACAATCAAAAAGACAGGTCAGCGGAGAGCAGATATTCAGAAA
Source organism: Arion vulgaris (assembly GCA_020796225.1). NCBI lineage: Eukaryota > Metazoa > Mollusca > Gastropoda > Stylommatophora > Arionidae > Arion > Arion vulgaris. Next base: position 29,809,646 of record CM036769.1, read on the forward strand.
AGACACGACAGCACAGAGCAGATATTCAGACATGACAGCACAGAACAGATATTCAGAAACGACAAGACAGCTGAGAGCAGACACTCAGAAAAGACAAGACAGCTCAGAGCAGATATTCAGAAAAGGCACACATGTAGACAGCACAGAGCAGACATTCAGAAAAGACAAGACAGCTCAGAGCAGACATTTAGACAACACAAGACAACACAAAGCAGATACTCAGCAAAGACACATATGTAGACAGTACAAATTAGACAGATACATACCAAGATACATATCACAATAGGAACCAATAGAAGAAGACAAATTCCACAGACGATGACGGCTATTGCCCAGTCCTCCAAGACTACTCCATCATCTTTCTCTGTAACCATTTCTGTAATTGCAATTGGACTTATCAATACAGACTGATGTAACGACATACACAGACTGATAACTTGACAGATTTAGACTGATAGGCCGATACTTAAAAAAATGATAGACCAGCACAGACTCATATTCTGACACATATAGATTGATTGATCAAAATAGACTGACATTCTGACAAGTTTAGAATGATTTATGAAACAACACAGTATGACAAACAGAGATTGATTAAGCAAAAGAAGGATTTCCATCACAACGCTTTGTTCCCGTTTCTGAAAGTACACTGAGGGATTATCTCTAAATCTATTTATCTCCCATTAAAGACCTGTCTAGAACAAAATGGCTTCCACAAAAGATCTTCATACTTGCCGTTCTGACGTCATTCTACTAATTGTCTCCCATGTCAGACCGCAATCTTTCTAACCATCCACAAATCATCTCCATGTGTTTTTTTTTTACGCCTAGGCCTTCTTTCCACACCCTCTGTCCATATGAGCACTGCCCTAGCCAATGTTCCTACTGACATACATCATACATGTTCAATCTGTCTTCATCTTTTAATGATAGTCTCATCTCCTTTTGTTCGTTTCAAAAACCCTTTCTTTGTTATTGTATTTGGTTAGAAAGTGTACAGGATTCTACTTAAACATTTAATATGTTGTGTCTCCAACTTGTATAGGGTGGTGTGCGTCTACCACTCACTACCGGGGATTATATAGGACAGAGTAGTTAAGGACGCTTGCTCGAAGCTGTCGACACGCGTGGGCTGGTCAACGGTTTTATTTTCTTCCCAAACAGAGGAAGTTTGACCTTTCGTTTCCGTCATGAAACACCACTTCGTTTTAACCATTCGACCATCAGTTCTCCCACATCAGCTGAAAAACACCAGCTCTCCCTCACCAGTTCTCCCACACCAGCTCTCCCACACCAGCTCTCCCACAACCGTTCTCCCACACCAGCTCTCCTACATCAGCTGTTGATAGATTAACGCAAACTCATATTCTTTCCAGCACAGACTAAAATATTGACAACTGCAGATTGATAGAATGACAAGTGACAAGTACAAATGACTTATATTCACAGATGTAAAAACTAAAATGGAAACACATCTTACCCCAATGCTTAATTCTGTCGTAGTCTATCGTGTAATTTCCAAGTTTGAATTGATTCATTTTGAGATACGCTTTCATTATGAGAGTCACGTTATATGGGGTCTCGTGAGAGCCCTCATCAAGCTGGAGGTCATATGTTACTTCAACGCTTCCCATACTAACCAGAAACAAAAAACAATCATTAGACACTTGTCGTGTAAGGTAAACATTAGATACATGTCTTGTAAGGTAGACATTAGACACCTGTCTTGTAAGGTAAACATTAGGCACATGTCTTGTAAGGTAAACATTAGACACCTGTCTTGTAATGTAAACATTAGACACATGTCATGCAAGGTAAACATTAGACACATGTCATGTAAGGTAAACATTAGACACCTGTCATGCAAGGTAAACATTAGACACCTGTCTTGTAAGGTAAACATTAGACACCTGTCTTGTAATGTAAACATTAGACACCTGTCTTGTAAGGTAAACATTAGCTAACTGAACAACTCTGAGACTATTCAAACCCAGTAAGTGTGCGTAGTAAAGTAGATACTTAGCTAAACTGTAAAACTCTGAGACTATTTAAACCCAGTAAGTGTGTGAAGTAAAGTAGATACTTAGCTAAACTGTACAACTCTGAGACTCTTCAAACCCAGTAAGTGTGCGTAGTAAAGTAGATACTTAGCTAAACTGTAAAACTCTGAGACTATTCAAACCCAGTAAGTGTGCGTAGTAAAGTAGATACTTAGCTAAACTGTAAAACTCTGAGACTATTCAAACCCAGTAAGTGTGTGAAGTAAAGTAGATACTTACCTAAACTGTACAACTCTGAGACTCTCCAAACCCAGTAAGTTTGCGTAGACCGACACAAGCTGATGATCACAGAAATAAATAATAAGAGTAGATTATTAATTTTTCTCACTAACCGCGCAATCAGCTTAACAAATAATCACACAAACAAACTCTAAATAAGGCAAACATTCTTCTTCTTCTTTTGTCGTCACACTGCTACCGGGTTGTTGCCCAGTTTCGTGGTTTTCTGTTTTTGTCTTGCGCTATTCTGGTGGCTTGTGTGATTGTTATCTTTGTTCTTTCACAGGATTCTGCTACGCCATCTAACCATCTTTTCCGTGGCCTTCCTCTTGCCTTCTTTCCCGATGTTCTGTTGTAGAAGACTCTGTATACTGTGGAGTTTGGATGCATTCTTATTAAGTGGCCAAACCACTTCATTCTTTGTTTATCTATGTAATTCTATGTAAATCTATACGGTTTTGTGCCAACTTTCTTTCTTATGCTGATGTTGGTGATTCTGTCTTTTACTCCATGAAATAATAATACCTGTTCTTTTAATATCTTTGTGACCTCTATAACTTCATATAGTTCTACTCTGTAACTTCTTAATCAATTGCAGAACTCATCATCAAGGTGGCTGTCCTTTATAGAACGTTGCTCTCAGGGCCGTGCGGTATATTTTCTCAGTATGATGCAAGTCTTCGAAATGCCGCCCCTTAGATTTTTTTTCTCTTTAAAATAACCTTCAGTAGTAATTTTTATTTCGCTGCTTATGCATCCCCCACCCCACCCCACATTTCCCACCATTACGGTGCCGTCTGGTGTGGCCGTCTCTCTGTGTCATAACACAGCACTGCCCTGGTTGCACTCTTTGCAGCACGTCTGAAATTCACTCAGTCTCAAGCCAGTTCACCCACTTCGCCGATAGTCATATTCATGATTTCTTTAATATCTTGTAGCCATCTTCTTCTTGTACAGCTAACTCATCAAATAAGTGCACTGCAAGCTCAACAAACAATAATGCAACCAACTCACGAAATACTCAAGACAACAAACGTACACCCCTTGAACAACCCACTAAAAATTCACACAACAAATACAACACTTAATCACAGAATCAATGTTTCAATCAATCATACAGTTGACCCATCAAACAATTACATCAAGAATTGATTTAGGAAGCGAAATATACCTGATGTTCAATGTCTCTAGCCAGAGCAAGCGTATTAGTATTGTTCCAATCTGTTAGAAAACTCGACCAAGGATAATTTGTAATGTGAAACACTCCATGGATGGTCATTAATCTACGCAATGTGTTTGTTGTCGTAGAGAGATATGTAGCAATTGTTGAGATATTGGTGGTGTATGTAGTTGATACGGGAGAACTATATGTGTAGGTGTTCCCTGTAGTTGACACGGGAGAACTATATGTGTAGAAGTTCCCTGTAGTTGGTACTGAAGTACTATATGTGTAGGCGTTCCCTGTAGTTGGTACTGAAGTACTATATGTGTAGGTGTTCCCTGTAGTTGGTACTGAAGTACTATATGTGTATGTAGTTACTGCTAATGTATTGGAGGCGTCTGCAGTTGATACTGATGTTCTAGTGGTCTCTGCAGTTGGTACTAACGTTTTAGAAGTATCCACAGCTGACACCGAGGTTTTCGAGGCATCTCCAGCTGGCACTGAGGTACTATATGTATCTGGAGTAGGTACTGTGGTACTTAATGTGTCTCCAGCTGGAGGTGAAGTAATGCTGGTGTTTTCAGCAGTTACAGAGCCATACGAGGTGAGTACTGATGTACTGGAAGTGTCTACAATAGGTGGTATCGATGTTCTAGACGTTTCTATAGTTTGCAGTGATGTGTTAGTGGTGTCTGCAGTAGGTGCTGAGGTACCAGATGCACTTATGTTTGAGTATGATGAGATAATGATGTACCCTGATGTTGATTCAGTTCCCAATGAAAGTGGTGTAGTCTGGTTGAGACTTGTGCCTATATTAGATTCTTGAACCGTAGAAGAGTTATTGTAGAATAGTGCTGGGGTTGGCATCATTGTTGAAAATGTTCCTGTATTCATGTTTATATTAGTTTCCGTGGTATGTAGTTCTTGTGAGCTGTTAGTAACACCTGGAGCATGGATAAAAGGAAGCAAAATTGTAAATAAAAACTGCAGAATATCGTTGCCAACATCCAGTACATGACTCCACAACACACTAACTTTACTGATATACCTTATCCAGTCACTAAAACCGTTGATGGCTAGAACGCGTGTGTCGTTTGAGTAATTGTAAAATCCCAAAGGACATTCTATATCAGCGTTTTCCAAAGTAGGCTGGCCACCCCCAGTTGGCGCTGAAGCATTATAGGGAAGGGGGTGGCGTTAGTGGGTTCAGAAGAATTTGTGGGGGTGTTCAGGCAATTAGGGGTCAGTGGCTCCTTAAAAAAGAAATTAATAATAAATATTTTTAAATAAATTATTTTCGTGATTTTGCGATTGAACAATCATTTAAAGTTTGAATTCTGCATTTGAATTCATTTTATGCCCTTCTTACACGATCCATTTTATCATCAATTTTATATTTCATTTATATAATCATTTTTTATTATTTTTTTCCGATCCAGAAGCACTTGAGCTTTTCAGCTCTTCGGCTCGGTGCCATGGACATCGTAACCCTTCGGTTCGGTACCACGAACACCGTAAATCTGGGAAATCTGTGGCTTTTTCTGCCATCCCACGGAATTGAACCCGTACACACAGAGGGATAGTCAACCGAAGTCCAACGCGCTACGAACACGCTGGGCAGACGGGCATATAATCATTTAAAAATTGACCATGTATTACAGAAATATATATCAATTGTCTATGTCAAAGATAAAACGGAGCATGTATATATGTGGGAAAGGATAAGGGAGGGGGTTGGCAAACTGTTATAATGTGGAGAGGGGCGTTACAAAGTTGATGTTGTGCAAAGTGGGCGGTGGGCCGAAAAAGCTTGCGAATCTATGTTCAATATGGTCAACTCGCAACTGGTACTAGACAGCATGGGCGCCCATTAATAAGATTTGTTGACACCTGCAAGTGTGATCTAACTACATGCAGCATAGACAAAGATAATTGAGAGCGATTGGCTAAAGACAGGGGCAGGCATGGTGAGCGGATGGGAGGAGTGGCTCAAAAAAAGAAGAAAACGTCGTCATATATGGAGGTAAAAAAAGCGCAGAGGGCAGAGAGATCATCCGCTCCAGTCTCCAGTTTTACCTGCACAACTGTGGCAAGGATTGTCACTCCAGAATGGGCCATTACAACCGCAACAGACGTTGTGATTCAGCGCAGAACAAACTACGTGACACAAAACCTATTGTCTCCTGAGACAAAGAGATCAATGAAAGCCATTGAATACAGCCGTTTGTACCAGCAGGACGACTAGATCAAGTGGTTAGTCCCGGAAATCATTCTTCTTACGTCACGTGATCCTTGCATTCTAGTATTTGTAGATTAATAGGACTCATTTTAAAATCACTTCACTCAAAAACATGATTATATTATATCACTAATGAAATTGAACACTAAGAAATATCAGTATTATTCGCCCGAGTGGTTACTGGGTTCAAATTTAGGGTGAAAGAATAGAACCACTGTTACCTGCCACGCATGTCGTAAGAGGCGACTAAGGAGGTTTGGCCTAAATCGGATGCACATGTCCTAAGCGTGTAGAAGTCTATGCCTTTAGGGGCCTAGTAAACCAATGTGCAACGTATACACGTTCTTGCAAAGATCAACATATCACAAAGGATTAAATGGCTAAAAGAAAGAAGAAGGAACGATTAAACACTTTGCATCAAAAATGAACAGTGGCTAAAGAAGAAGAGAAAGATCAAATATTTAAGTCAGCTTTCAATCATCATGAATAGGACAGTACGAGGACTCACGACCACCGATGTTATAATTGCTTGAACGTCATTCTTAAGTTAGAAAGAATTATCGCGGGTGGAACTAACACCTAAACTAGATGGCTACAGAACGAGCTGACCTGAGTAAACGCTGTAAACCGGATCACATGGAAGGATAAGACAAGCCAAGTGTAATGTACGCGAAACACACCAAGCTAAGGTGATGAAATATTCATAACAGAATTGCGGAGGTCTGAGTAATGGTCTGACGGAATCGCGAAGATAGAAAGAATATTACAGTGTTGATAACACCAATGACCAACGATGTAATCACATAAATACAGAATGTAATATTAGAGTTGACCGAAATGAAGTTTACAGAAGAAGATGCAGAATTTATGAACCTGTTTGACGCTCCATATGTAGCCACTGTAACATCTCAGGATTTTATATGATCGATTGCCAAGAAATTGTACAGTTAAAGGTGAGCTCAAGTGGAGACTCCATTTCTCTACGCTTTTACTTATTAGGTAGTTCATTAGACTCTGTTCAACGCCTCTTACGACATGCCTTGTAGGTTGCGGTATGTTTGAGCCAACAGAATAATTCTGAAGAAATTAGGATGCATAATCTGTCTCAACGTAGAATCAGAGGTGCAGTACTAATGTCAGTCAACGAAAGAAACAGAAGTACAAGATAATGTCATCAGAAGAAGCAGAAAAGATGACAAGTAATAATGTCATCAAGAAAGAAGATCAGAAAAGATGCAAGTAATAATGTCATCAAGAAAGAAGATCAGAAAAGATACAAGTAATAATGTCATCAAGAAAGAAGATCAGAAAGATACAAGTAATAATGTCATCAAGAAAGAAGATCAGAAAGATACAAGTAATAATGTCATCAAGAAAGAAGATCAGAAAAGATACAAGTAATAATGTCATCAAGAAAGAAGATCAGAAAGATACAAGTAATAATGTCATCAAGAAACAGAAGATACAAGTAAAGTCATCAGAGAAGACAGAAAGATACAGTAATAATGTCATCAAAAAAGAAGATCAGAAAGATACAAGTAATAGTCATCAAGAAAGAGATCGAAAGATACAAGTAAAATGTCATCGAGAAGATCAGAAAAGATTCAAGTAATAATGTCATCAAGAAAGAAGATCAGAAAAGATACAAGTAATAATGTCAAGAAGATCAGAAAGATAAGAATAGTCACAGAAAGAAGATCAGAAAGATACAAGTAATAATGTCATCAAGAAAGAAGATCAGAAAAGATACAAGTAATAATGTCATCAAGAAGAAGACGAAGATCATATAAGAAGAAGATCAGAAGATCAAGTAATAATGTCATCAAGAAAGAAGATCAGAAAAGATCAAGTAAATGTCACAAGAAAGAATCAGAAAGATACAAGTAATAATGTCATCAAGAAAGAAGATCAGAAAAGATGCAAGTAATAATGTCACAAGAAAGAAGATCAGAAAAGATACAAGTAATAATGTCATCAAGAAAGAAGATCAGAAAAGATACAAGTAATAATGTCATCAAGAAAGAAGATCAGAAAGATACAAGTAATAATGTCATCAAGAAAGAAGATCAGAAAAGATACAAGTAATAATATCAAGAAAGAAGATCAGAAAAGATACAAGTAATAAGTCATCAAGAAGAAGATCAGAAAAGATACAAGTAATAATGTCATCAAGAAAGAAGATCAGAAAAGATCAAGTAATAATGTCATCAAGAAGAAGATCAGAAAGATCAAGTAATAATGTCATCAAGAAAGAAGATCAGAAAAGATACAAGTAATAATGTCATCAAGAAAGAAGATCAGAAAAGATTCAAGTAATAATGTCATCAAGAAAGAAGATCAGAAAAGATACAAGTAATAATGTCATCAAGAAAGAAGATCAGAAAAGATACAAGTAATAATGTCATCAAGAAAGAAGATCAGAAAAGATACAAGTAATAATGTCATCAAGAAAGAAGATCAGAAAGATACAAGTAATAATGTCATCAAGAAAGAAGATCAGAAAAGATACAAGTAATAATGTCATCAAGAAAGAAGATCAGAAAAGATACAAGTAATAATGTCATCAAGAAAGAAGATCAGAAAAGATACAAGTAATAATGTCATCAAGAAAGAAGATCAGAAAAGATACAAGTAATAATGTCATCAAGAAAGAAGATCAGAAAAGATACAAGTAATAATGTCATCAAGAAAGAAGATCAGAAAAGATACAAGTAATAATGTCATCAAGAAAGAAGATCAGAAAGATACAAGTAATAATGTCATCAAGAAAGAAGATCAGAAAGATACAAGTAATAATGTCATCAAGAAAGAAGATCAGAAAGATACAAGTAATAATGTCATCAAGAAAGAAGATCAGAAAAGATACAAGTAATAATGTCATCAAGAAAGAAGATCAGAAAAGATACAAGTAATAATGTCATCAAGAAAGAAGATCAGAAAGATACAAGTAATAATGTCATCAAGAAAGAAGATCAGAAAAGATGCAAGTAATAATGTCATCAAGAAAGAAGATCAGAAAGATACAAGTAATAATGTCATCAAGAAAGAAGATCAGAAAGATACAAGTAATAATGTCATCAAGAAAGAAGATCAGAAAAGATACAAGTAATAATGTCATCAAGAAAGAAGATCAGAAAAGATACAAGTAATAATGTCATCAAGAAAGAAGATCAGAAAAGATACAAGTAATAATGTCATCAAGAAAGAAGATCAGAAAAGATACAAGTAATAATGTCATCAAGAAAGAAGATCAGAAAAGATTCAAGTAATAATGTCATCAAGAAAGAAGATCAGAAAAGATACAAGTAATAATGTCATCAAGAAAGAAGATCAGAAAAGATACAAGTAATAATGTCATCAAGAAAGAAGATCAGAAAAGATACAAGTAATAAGTATCAAGAAAGAAGATCAGAAAGATACAAGTAATAATGTCATCAAGAAAGAAGATCAGAAAAGATACAAGTAATAATGTCATCAAGAAAGAAGATCAGAAAGATACAAGTAATAATGTCATCAAGAAAGAAGATCAGAAAAGATACAAGTAATAATGTCATCAAGAAAGAAGATCAGAAAAGATACAAGTAATAATGTCATCAAGAAAGAAGATCAGAAAAGATACAAGTAATAATGTCATCAAGAAAGAAGATCAGAAAAGATACAAGTAATAATGTCATCAAGAAAGAAGATCAGAAAAGATACAAGTAATAATGTCATCAAGAAAGAAGAACAGAAAAGATACAAGTAATAATGTCATCAAGAAAGAAGATCAGAAAAGATACAAGTAATAATGTCATCAAGAAAGAAGATCAGAAAAGATACAAGTAATAATGTCATCAAGAAAGAAGATCAGAAAAGATACAAGTAATAATGTCATCAAGAAAGAAGATCAGAAAAGATACAAGTAATAATGTCATCAAGAAAGAAGATCAGAAAAGATACAAGTAATAATGTCATCAAGAAAGAAGATCAGAAAAGATTCAAGTAATAATGTCATCAAGAAAGAAGATCAGAAAAGATACAAGTAATAATTTCATCAAGAAAGAAGATCAGAAAAGATACAAGTAATAATGTCATCAAGAAAGAAGATCAGAAAAGATACAAGTAATAATGTCATCAAGAAAGAAGATCAGAAAAGATACAAGTAATAATGTCATCAAGAAAGAAGATCAGAAAAGATACAAGTAATAATGTCATCAAGAAAGAAGATCAGAAAAGATACAAGTAATAATGTCATCAAGAAAGAAGATCAGAAAGATACAAGTAATAATGTCATCAAGAAAGAAGATCAGAAAAGATACAAGTAATAATGTCATCAAGAAAGAAGATCAGAAAGATACAAGTAATAATGTCATCAAGAAAGAAGATCAGAAAGATACAAGTAATAATGTCATCAAGAAAGAAGATCAGAAAAGATACAAGTAATAATGTCATCAAGAAAGAAGATCAGAAAAGATACAAGTAATAATGTCATCAAGAAAGAAGATCAGAAAAGATACAAGTAATAATGTCATCAAGAAAGAAGATCAGAAAAGATTCAAGTAATAATGTCATCAAGAAAGAAGATCAGAAAAGATACAAGTAATAATGTCATCAAGAAAGAAGATCAGAAAAGATACAAGTATAATGTCATCAAGAAAGAAGATCAGAAAAGATACAAGTAATAATGTCATCAAGAAAGAAGATCAGAAAAGATACAAGTAATAATGTCATCAAGAAAGAAGATCAGAAAAGATACAAGTAATAATGTATCAAGAAGAAGAAGATCAGAAAAGATACAAGTAATAATGTCATCAAGAAAGAAGATCAGAAAAGATAGCAAGTAATAATGTCATCAAGAAAGAAGATCAGAAAGATACAAGTAATAATGTCATCAAGAAAGAAGATCAGAAAAGATACAAGTAATAATGTCATCAAGAAAGAAGATCAGAAAGATACAAGTAATAATGTCATCAAGAAAGAAGATCAGAAAAGATTCAAGTAATAATGTCATCAAGAAAGAAGATCAGAAAAGATACAAGTAATAATGTCATCAAGAAAGAAGATCAGAAAGATACAAGTAATAATGTCATCAAGAAAGAAGATCAGAAAAGATTCAAGTAATAATGTCATCAAGAAAGAAGATCAGAAAAGATACAAGTAATAATGTCATCAAGAAAGAAGATCAGAAAAGATACAAGTAATAATGTCATCAAGAAAGAAGATCAGAAAAGATACAAGTAATAATGTCATCAAGAAAGAAGACAGAAAAGATCAAGTAATAATGTCATCAAGAAAGAAGATCAGAAAAGATACAAGTAATAATGTCATCAAGAAAGAAGATCAGAAAAGATGACAAGAAGAAGTCATAAGAAAGAAGATCAGAAAAGATGCAAGTAATAATGTCATCAAGAAAGAAGATCAGAAAGATACAAGTAATAATGTCATCAAGAAAGAAGATCAGAAAAGATACAAGTAATAATGTCATCAAGAAAGAAGATCAGAAAAGATACAAGTAATAATGTCATCAAGAAAGAAGATCAGAAAAGATACAAGTAATAATGTCATCAAGAAAGAAGATCAGAAAAGATACAAGTAATAATGTCATCAAGAAAGAAGATCAGAAAAGATACAAGTAATAATGTCATCAAGAAAGAAGATCAGAAAAGATGCAAGTAATAATGTCATCAAGAAAGAAGATCAGAAAAGATACAAGTAATAATGTCATCAAGAAAGAAAGGATCAGAGAAAGAATGCAAGTAATAATGTCATCAAGAAAGAAGATCAGAAAGATACAAGTAATAATGTCATCAAGAAAGAAGATCAGAAAAGATACAAGTAATAATGTCATCAAGAAAGAAGATCAGAAAAGATGCAAGTAATAATGTCATCAAGAAAGAAGATCAGAAAAGATACAAGTAATAATGTCATCAAGAAAGAAGATCAGAAAAGATAGAAAGAATAATTCATCAAGAAAGAAGATCAGAAAAGATGCAAGTAATAATGTCATCAAGAAAGAAGATCAGAAAAGATACAAGTAATAATGTCATCAAGAAAGAAGAACAGAAAAGATGCAAGTAATAATGTCATCAAGAAAGAAGATCAGAAAAGATTCAAGTAATAATGTCATCAAGAAAGAAGATCAGAAAAGATACAAGTAATAATGTCATCAAGAAAGAAGAACAGAAAAGATGCAAGTAATAATGTCATCAAGAAAGAAGAACAGAAAAGATGCAAGTAATAATGTCATCAAGAAAGAAGATCAGAAAAGATACAAGTAATAATGTCATCAAGAAAGAAGATCAGAAAAGATACAAGTAATAATGTCATCAAGAAAGAAGATCAGAAAAGATACAAGTAATAATGTCATCAAGAAAGAAGATCAGAAAAGATACAAGTAATAATGTCATCAAGAAAGAAGATCAGAAAAGATACAAGTAATAATGTCATCAAGAAAGAAGATCAGAAAAGATACAAGTAATAATGTCATCAAGAAAGAAGATCAGAAAGATACAAGTAATAATGTCATCAAGAAAGAAGATCAGAAAAGATACAAGTAATATTCAAGAAAGAAGATCAGAAAAGATACAAGTAATAATGTCATCAAGAAAGAAGATCAGAAAGATCAAGTAATAATGTCATCAAGAAAGAAGATCAGAAAAGATACAAGTAATAATGTCATCAAGAAAGAAGATCAGAAAAGATACAAGTAATAATGTCATCAAGAAAGAAGATCAGAAAAGATTCAAGTAATAATGTCATCAAGAAAGAAGATCAGAAAAGATACAAGTAATAATGTCATCAAGAAAGAAGAACAGAAAAGATTCAAGTAATAATGTCATCAAGAAAGAAGATCAGAAAAGATACAAGTAATAATGTCATCAAGAAAGAAGAACAGAAAAGATACAAGTAATAATGTCATCAAGAAAGAAGATCAGAAAAGATACAAGTAATAATGTCATCAAGAAAGAAGAACAGAAAAGATACAAGTAATAATGTCATCAAGAAAGAAGATCAGAAAAGATACAAGTAATAATGTCATCAAGAAAGAAGATCAGAAAAGATACAAGTAATAATGTCATCAAGAAAGAAGATCAGAAAAGATACAAGTAATAATGTCATCAAGAAAGAAGATCAGAAAAGATACAAGTAATAATGTCATCAAGAAAGAAGATCAGAAAAGATACAAGTAATAATGTCATCAAGAAAGAAGATCAGAAAAGATACAAGTAATAATGTCATCAAGAAAGAAGATCAGAAAAGATACAAGTAATAATGTCATCAAGAAAGAAGATCAGAAAAGATACAAGTAATAATGTCATCAAGAAAGAAGATCAGAAAAGATGCAAGTAATAATGTCATCAAGAAAGAAGATCAGAAAGATACAAGTAATAATGTCATCAAGAAAGAAGATCAGAAAAGATGCAAGTAATAATGTCATCAAGAAAGAAGATCAGAAAAGATACAAGTAATAATGTCATCAAGAAAGAAGATCAGAAAAGATACAAGTAATAATGTCATCAAGAAAGAAGATCAGAAAAGATACAAGTAATAATGTCATCAAGAAAAAGAAAGAAGATACAAGTAAAAGTCATAAGAAAGTCAAAAATGATACAGTCAAAAGTATCAAGAGAAGATCAGAAAGATACAAGTAATAATGTCATCAAGAAAGAAGATCAGAAAAGATACAAGTAATAATGTCATCAAGAAAGAAGATCAGAAAGATCAAGTAATAATGTCATCAAGAAAGAAGATCAGAAAAGATACAATGTCACATAGAAGAGTCGAAAAGATAAGTAATAAGCATCAGAAAGAGATCGAAGATGCAAGTAATAATGTCATCAAGAAAGAAGATCAGAAAAGATACAAGTAATAATGTCATCAAGAAAGAAGATCAGAAAAGATACAAGTAATAATGTCATCAAGAAAGAAGATCAGAAAAGATGCAAGTAATAATGTCATCAAGAAAGAAGATCAGAAAAGATACAAGTAATAATGTCATCAAGAAAGAAGATCAGAAAGATACAAGTAATAATGTCATCAAGAAAGAAGATCAGAAAAGATACAAGTAATAATGTCATCAAGAAAGAAGAACAGAAAAGATGCAAGTAATAATGTCATCAAGAAAGAAGATCAGAAAAGATACAAGTAATAATGTCATCAAGAAAGAAGATCAGAAAAGATACAAGTAATAATGTCATCAAGAAAGAAGATCAGAAAAGATACAAGTAATAATGTCATCAAGAAAGAAGATCAGAAAAGATGCAAGTAATAATGTCATCAAGAAAGAAGATCAGAAAAGATACAAGTAATAATGTCATCAAGAAAGAAGATCAGAAAAGATACAAGTAATAATGTCATCAAGAAAGAAGATCAGAAAAGATACAAGTAATAATGTCATCAAGAAAGAAGATCAGAAAAGATACAAGTAATAATGTCATCAAGAAAGAAGATCAGAAAAGATACAAGTAATAATGTCATCAAGAAAGAAGATCAGAAAAGATGCAAGTAATAATGTCATCAAGAAAGAAGAACAGAAAAGATGCAAGTAATAATGTCATCAAGAAAGAAGATCAGAAAAGATACAAGTAATAATGTCATCAAGAAAGAAGATCAGAAAAGATACAAGTAATAATGTCATCAAGAAAGAAGAACAGAAAAGATGCAAGTAATAATGTCATCAAGAAAGAAGAACAGAAAAGATGCAAGTAATAATGTCATCAAGAAAGAAGATCAGAAAAGATACAAGTAATAATGTCATCAAGAAAGAAGATCAGAAAAGATGCAAGTAATAATGTCATCAAGAAAGAAGATCAGAAAAGATACAAGTAATAATGTCATCAAGAAAGAAGATCAGAAAAGATACAAGTAATAATGTCATCAAGAAAGAAGATCAGAAAAGATACAAGTAATAATGTCATCAAGAAAGAAGATCAGAAAAGATACAAGTAATAATGTCATCAAGAAAGAAGATCAGAAAAGATGCAAGTAATAATGTCATCAAGAAAGAAGATCAGAAAAGATACAAGTAATAATGTCATCAAGAAAGAAGATCAGAAAAGATACAAGTAATAATGTCATCAAGAAAGAAGATCAGAAAAGATACAAGTAATAATGTCATCAAGAAAGAAGATCAGAAAAGATACAAGTAATAATGTCATCAAGAAAGAAGAACAGAAAAGATGCAAGTAATAATGTCATCAAGAAAGAAGATCAGAAAAGATACAAGTAATAATGTCATCAAGAAAGAAGATCAGAAAAGATGCAAGTAATAATGTCATCAAGAAAGAAGAACAGAAAAGATGCAAGTAATAATGTCATCAAGAAAGAAGATCAGAAAAGATACAAGTAATAATGTCATCAAGAAAGAAGAACAGAAAAGATGCAAGTAATAATGTCATCAAGAAAGAAGATCAGAAAAGATACAAGTAATAATGTCATCAAGAAAGAAGATCAGAAAAGATACAAGTAATAATGTCATCAAGAAAGAAGAACAGAAAAGATGCAAGTAATAATGTCATCAAGAAAGAAGAACAGAAAAGATGCAAGTAATAATGTCATCAAGAAAGAAGAACAGAAAAGATACAAGTAATAATGTCATCAAGAAAGAAGAACAGAAAAGATGCAAGTAATAATGTCATCAAGAAAGAAGATCAGAAAAGATACAAGTAATAATGTCATCAAGAAAGAAGATCAGAAAAGATACAAGTAATAATGTCATCAAGAAAGAAGATCAGAAAAGATACAAGTAATAATGTCATCAAGAAAGAAGATCAGAAAAGATACAAGTAATAATGTCATCAAGAAAGAAGATCAGAAAAGATACAAGTAATAATGTCATCAAGAAAGAAGATCAGAAAAGATACAAGTAATAATGTCATCAAGAAAGAAGATCAGAAAAGATACAAGTAATAATGTCATCAAGAAAGAAGATCAGAAAAGATACAAGTAATAATGTCATCAAGAAAGAAGATCAGAAAAGATACAAGTAATAATGTCATCAAGAAAGAAGATCAGAAAAGATGCAAGTAATAATGTCATCAAGAAAGAAGATCAGAAAAGATACAAGTAATAATGTCATCAAGAAAGAAGATCAGAAAAGATGCAAGTAATAATGTCATCAAGAAAGAAGATCAGAAAAGATGCAAGTAATAATGTCATCAAGAAAGAAGATCAGAAAAGATACAAGTAATAATGTCATCAAGAAGAAGATCAGAAAAGATGCAAGTAATAATGTCATCAAGAAAGAAGATCAGAAAAGATGCAAGTAATAATGTCATCAATAAAGAAGATCAGAAAAGATACAAGTAATAATGTCATCAAGAAAGAAGATCAGAAAAGATACAAGTAATAATGCCATCAAGAAAGAAGATCAGAAAAGATCGGTTTTAAACCACATTAGAAAGAAAATATTAACTTTATTTAGACATCGATTGATTGATTGATAGGACCATCATCATTGCACTTCGATGAGTAACCATGTGTGCTCCGATCTCTTTCTTACACAGGAAGATCTCAGCTGCAGTGCACGAATTCCTTAGCACCGGCGAGTGTCCCCTTTATTTTGACATGTTATGAGAAATAATAAGTTTGTGACAACGTGGAAGATACACGGGGAAAAAAGATAGAGGTCAACAGAGGGAAAAGATCTACTATATACACAGCTTAACATAATGACACGGCGTGAGAACAGTATTAGAACTCATAGCTAGAACAAGAGACAAGAGAGTTCTGGAAGAATATGGTAACCTATTCCTGCTGGCATGGCACTTGATGATGATGGTGATGATGAACACGATCTCGTATTAGCAGCTGTACTATTTATAGACACAGAAGGGTTGCATGTTGATTTCACGGAACCAACATTCCACAAATGAGAAAAGGAATTAATTCTCCTACCTCCTGCATATTTGGCTCACATCATTTAATAGCAACTCCTGAGCAGAACTTTGTCACTTTAACATTCCTTCAGAATTTCTCTCTCTCATAAGCCAGAGGTACTATCTCTGCAGCCGGCATGCTCAAATAATCAGTAATATCCTGAATCCATCTTCTCCGTGGTCTTCCTCTTCTCTTCTTTGTGGGATGCCCCTTTCATAATGGTCTTCTCCAACCCTTCAAGTCTCTTTATATTTCCAAGATACTTTAATAATCTCATTTTTATTTGTAGCATTAGCCAGTTTTCTGTGATTTTCAGTTCTTTCTGAATAGATGTGTTTGCTCTCTTTTCTGTCCATGATATACTTATATTCAAAGGCACACATATATTTTTCACTGCTTTGCTTAATGTCCATGCTTCACACCAATATGTTGCCAGTATGCATGCTCTTAATATTAGGATCTTTGTTTTTTTCTATCAGTTCCATTCCATTTGTTTTTTAGTTGTTTAATTGTTTTGTGTAAGGCCATGTTTGTTCTTTAAATTTTCTTATTTAAATATCTATCACTTGTTAGCATTGAACCTAGATATTTAAATATCTATCACTTGTTAGCATTGAACCTAGATATTTAAATATCTATCACTTGTTAGCATTGAACCTATATATTTAAAACCGTTTACAATTTATACTTTATCTTCATCGATAAAAATATCATTTACCATGCTTTTTGTTTTCACCACATTGAGCCATATTTTGTTTTTCATTTGTTTCTTGCACTTTCATTATTGTTTCTCAATCCCCTTTTTGCGATGTTAACAGTAACACTCTATCGTCAGCATATCTTAGTTTCCATATTTCGGTCTAAAAAAGTTAATTGCATATCCTTTACAGGACTTTGCGAATCAATCCCAGCTTTTAACGCTGTTTGTGATGATTTTTCTAGGCATTATTACGTTCAGTAGTTTGCCATTGCTTTCTGAACATGTGGTGCCATCGTCCATTTGTAAAAATTCACGCGAAACAATTTGCAACCAAACTGTCTGCAGCGTGATTCGAACTCAGAACGTCGGGGCTAATAGACCGAGTTATTATCCCCAAAGTCACAGACGCCACCATATTTCGGTCTAGGAATGTGAAATGTTAGCATCTCATACCTTACAGTCCGTAAAAGCTACACGACATTTTCACCACGAATAGTCATGCACAATACATTAATTTTGAAAAGCAAACATGCCACCATGAACACTAAAAGTACATCGTGGAACACATTCTTTCTTCCAACATTATGCTATCAGTACCAAACCTGGACAATCACATCAAGCAACAGAAGGAAACTAGTCGAGGCAGAGATGAGTCTATGGAAAATGCTGAATCAAGAAGTGACCGGTGTAGAAATGAAGACAGGGAAAAAGTGGGTACAACATCAATACAGAACTTCATCAAGAAACAATAAATTAAATGGTTCGGCCACATAAGCAGATTACCAAACAAGCCTCAAAGAGCAATGCTGCTCAGATATAGTGAATACAAAGTAAAAGTCTTTCCAGGCAAAATATGGGCCTCAGAAATAACAGAGAGGTGAAAAACCCTATTTATGAAGCGCAAACAAAGATCCCGTTTTAGAAATCTTTTCTTATCCTGACGCTGTGAGGCAAAACAGAATTAGAAAAAAGAAGAGGATGGTCACGCTCTTTGAGTACTAATTCAACAAACACTCAAACTCTAAAAATTGACACAGAATCTGCGGTACACTTTACACATAATAAATTTACAAAGATATGTGTCTATGATCTTTTATCTATATAATTTGGTGCACTTAACGTGAAAAGTCTGAATTCTTAATGTGCAACATTTTCTCCACCATTGAAAAGTCAACAAGTGAACCGTGAATTGCTATAGTAGACTTGATATGAAAGGAAAATTCCTTCGGGAAAACCCCTATGATTGTATTAAGGCTTTCTAACCATACTATTGTATAGGACTGTATAAACTAGTTACAAACTTAGTTTAAATACTGAAAAAATGTCCGGAAATGGCTTATGGTGAATGGAGTTACCGACTCCAATCAGGTATATACACCCTTCATTTCGTAGGGATCTCAATGGCGAAGTGGTTAACTCGTTTGCATGCTGTACTGAAGGTTGTGAGTTCAAATCCGAGCCGAAACACGTGTTCAAATTTTTCGTGAGATTCCTAGGATTGTTGCCGAAGCTACGGAGTTCGTGCAATGCTGTCGGTAGATGGCATACTATCTCTGCCGACAGAGCCACATGGAGAAACTCGGTGCAAGGAAGTCACTCCGCCTTTGGACTCTTTAGACTCTTCATATCCCGTTCTGTTCTCAAAGAAGCATAGCAATACAAATATCACTAATACGTATGCCATTGAGATTCGCTGTGGCTTAGTGGTTAAGCCTCTCATTTGCGTTTGGAAGGTCGTGGGATTCGAATCCAGAACGTACCATTCTGTTACCGAGACAATTGTTTTCCATAGAATACTTGAATTATTGCAGGAGCTACGGAATTCTACTTTGTACAATGCTCTTGGCAGGTGGCGTGCCATTTCTGAGGAGAGGAATCGAACCATATAAGGTAAAACCTAGTTCTGTAAAGTCAATCTTTCAGCAAAAGAACCTTTATACTAATATGTCTAGTTTTTTCCCCTCAATGCAACGTTACTAATGACATATAGAACTGCTATTAACCCCGACGTTCTGAGTTCGAATCACGCTGCGGACAATTTGGCTACAAATTGTTTCGCGCGATTTTACAAAATGACGATGCCACCACCCGTTCAGAAAGCAATGGCAAACTACTGAACGTAATAATGCCTAGAAAAATCACAAACAGCGTTAAAAACTGGGGTTGATTCGCAAAGTCCTGTAAAGGATATGCAATTAACTTTATATATTTATTTTGTCCATATCAACGTTCCTAATTGAACATAAGATTGAAATTATTATCACCCGAGTGGTTACCGGGGCCCAAATTTGGGGTGTAAAGAATAGAACCACTGTTACCTGCCATGCATGTCGTAAGAGGCGACTAAGGAGGTTTGGTTGAAATCGGATGCATGTGTCCTAAATGTGAGAAGTCTATGCATTTAGGGGCCTACAAACCAATGTGCAACGTATACACGTTCTTGGCAAAGATCAAACATATCACAAAGAGTGATTAAAATTGGTCGTAAAGAACGAACGCAAAGAAGAAGAAGAAGAAGAAATTATTATTAACACAATATCAGCTTTTTTTTTCATTGCAGTTTTTGTAACAATGATATTTCTGATAGATTTCAGTTGTTAGGTTTATTACAACTTTCAGAGATCTCTGTGCCGTGAAGGTTAGGTACTCGTCTCTCTCGCGATAAAGGTACCAGGTTTGCTCCTCGTGGAGCCATCTGGATATTTTTCCAGAGATCCATGACCTCAGTGTAGGTGAGATCGAGTTCATAGTCCTATTGGAGACGGGCTATAAAACGTATGTCCCGTGTTCAATTTTAGCGCGTAAAAGAACCATTGAGAGTTAAAAATCAAGAAGAGGAGGCTGGAAAAGAGCTGTCCGGACAAAATTCATTAGAAAATATTTGTTAAAAAAATTTATACAAAAATATCTTCACTATCTTCAAAATTACATCGAGGACCATCGCCGGTGCTACGGAGTTCGTGTACTGTCGCTGAGATATTCCCGTGTAAGAATGAGATCGAAGCACACATGGTTACACACCAAAGTGCACTGATGATGGTTCTATCAATGAATCAATCAATTTCAACTCCCAATAACCTGGAAAAGGAGGAAAGGTGGGGGGAAAGGGGTGGGGGAGAAGCTATTGATAAATATGACATTATCGTTATAGACTGTAGTAAAACAATGAAGCAATGGCGAAACATGTAAAAACAAAGTACTGTAGTTTTACAAAAACAATAACAATACACAGCAACGTTTCGACCAAAAGGCCTTTATCAAGTAAAGGATACAACAGGAGTGACGAATTTCACTTCTTTCACAACACACTACATATAGACTATCTTCTAAATTACATCGTCGATGCTACGGAGATCGTGCACTGCCGCTGAGATCTTCCTGTGTAAGTTAAGGATCAGAGCACACATGGTTATTAGCCGAAGTGCAATGCGGATGGTCATATCAAATAATCAATCAATCAATCAAACCAATCAATCAATCCGGTATTTATTCAGATTCTATAGTAGATGAAAAAAAAAACACGTAAAAACAAAGTACCGTAGTTTTACAAAGTACAAAAACAATAACGATACACAACAATGTTTCGACCAAAAGGCCTTTATCAAGGAAAGGATACAACAGAAGGTTAGAAATTCACTTCTTTCAACATATAGAACGGGACAATAAATCCCAACGATCAAAAACTTACCATTTTGAGAAGTTGCTGAAGTAGGAAGACACAGAAACAGCCAATATATTTTCCAAACTTTATTCATATCCAGCAGTTTAAACATTCTGAATTGAAATCTCAATCACAACATGTGATGTATCTCAATCAACAACATATCCGCTAAATGAATCATGACATTTCTTGTTGAAATCTGTTTGAAATATGCATCTCAAACGAACGATTAAACTTTTGAACTAATAAATGTGGGTGTGTAGCATTATGTATTCATGAATTATACCTGTGTTCTTGCACATTATTTCTCTTGTCTCAGACTATTTATAATTTGTCACCACTACAGTGCGCAGTGTGTGTGTTTCTGATATTTGTGTTCTCTGATCCATGCAAATTCACTTTGCGTGACGATTATTTCTGACATGTGCTATTGAAGATATTTGATGTGTGTAGTTATAGAAAGTTGTGTGATCAATTTTGTAAACTTCAGGGATTCTAAGAACGAACAAAGTTTGTTGTACGGGTCAATGGCAGAATGAAGTTCAAAATCTGGTTTACGTGAGAACATTTGACAGTTTCTGAAATAAGTGCGTTGCGTATTATAGAACAGACAAGTAAAGCGTACAGTAAGAAAATCAACTTTTTCTTCCAACGCTCCTGATCGACCACTTGTTAACCACTCTGTGTGATTTGTATGTAATCTGAGCCCAAGAACGATTGTACGTTGCGCCAGTTATGCGCCTACAAGTAGGCAAATATCTTATTTTTGCTATGCTTTTTATTTACTAGCGTAGCTTCCTAGGCCCCCTACCTCAGTCGCCTCTGTCGACATGCCTTGTAGGTCGCAGTGGTACTATTATTTGCTTCTCTTGCGGGCCCTCGCAGCACCACAAGGGAGAAGTTAGAAAATAAGACTGTACATATAAAATGAGTTAGGGGTGAACGAAACAATAGTTGTTCTGACACAATATTAGTGTGACTACACTTGTTTGTCATTTCCGCCATATCGAGAGACATGTTCGTTATATCGGTAAACGTCTATGTCTTATGGAAAGAAGTTTATCGGTAGATATATTCGCCATGTCGGTAGATAAATTCGCCATGTTGGTAGATATATTCGCCATGTCGGTAGATATATTCGCCTTGTCGGTAGATAAATTCGCCATGTCGGTAGACATATTCGCCATGTCGGTAGATATATTCGCCATGTCGGTAGATATATTATTCATGTCGGTAGATATATTATTCATGTCGGTAGATATATTCGCCATGTCGGTAGATATATTCTTCATGTCGGTAGATATATTATTCATGTCGGTAGATATATTATTCATGTCGGTACATATATTCGCCATGTCGGTAGATATATTCGCCATGTTGGTAGATATATTCGCCATGTCGGTAAGCTCTAACCTATGTGTTCCTCTATGTGCCACTCTGTACCTCTATGTGCCTTATGTTCCTATGTGCTTCTTTGTCTGTCTCTATGTACCACTCATTGCCTTTATATGTATCTATGTACCACTCATTGCCTTTATATGTCTCTATGTACCACTCATTGCCTTTATATGTCTCTATGTACCACTCATTGCCTTTATATGTCTCTATGTACCACTCATTGCCTTTATATGTTTCTACGTACCACTCATTGCCTTTATATGTCTCTAAGTACCACTCATTGCCTTTATATGTCTCTAAGTACCACTCATTGCCTTTATATGTCTCTAAGTACCACTCATTGCCTTTATATGTCTCTATGTACCACTCATTGCCTTTATATGTCTCTACGTACCACTCATTGTCTTTATATGTTTCTACGTACCACTCATTGCCTGTATCTGTCTCTACGTACCACTCATTGCCTGTATCTGTCTCTACGTACCACTCATTGCCTTTATATGTCTCTACGTACCACTCATTGCCTTTATATGTTTCTACGTACCACTCATTGTCCTTTTATGTCTCTTTGTGTCCCACTCGGTATGTATATTAAACACAAAGCAAGGTAGTTTTATAAGGTACAAAAAAGAAGATACACTGACGTTTCGACCAAAAGGCCTTTATCAACTAAAGGATACAAGATCAAACGGGATACAAAATGTTTATCATAAACAACAGACATCATAAAAACAATGAAATTATTAATTTCTCTTACTCTCTCTTTCCCTTTCAACTCCCAACGGAGCACAGGTCTTCAACAAACTTCTTCCAGATCTTCCTCTCTATTGCCATCCCTTCCAATTCTGTCCATGTTTTACCTATCCTATTAATATCAGTTTCCAGCACTCTACTCCAGGTCTGTCTAGACCAGCGTTTCCCAAAGTGGGCGGTACCGCCCCCCTGTTGGCGCTGAAGCTTTCCAGGGAGGCGATGGTGGGTTCAGAAGGAATTGGGGAGTTTTTTCTTTTTTCTTTTGAATAGTCATTAAAATTGTAATTCTGCATTTTAATTCATCTTATACCCATCTTACACGATCCATTTTTTGCATTAATTTTCTATCTCATGTATATAATCATTTGAAAATTGACCATGTATGACATAAATATATATCAATTTTCTATGTCAAAGTGAAGAGCATGCATATATGTATATATATATAATATATAGTGAGGGGCGTTGGCAAAATGCTATAATAGGGAGGGCGTTACAAAGTTTATGTCGTGAAAAGTGGGCGGTGGACCGAAAAAGTTTGGGAATCTATGGTCTAGACCTTCCCCTACTCCTCTTTCTAGGTGACGTAAAAATGAAAATGAGTGACTAAAAACGAATAGCGAAAAAAAATGTGAAAAACTAGACAGGGAAAATAAAAAAATTAAACAATAATAAATTGAAACAAATAACGTATGAACTTTTAATCACAGGGTATTAAATAGAATCGTATATTAGAAACGACAATCACAAACCTTATAGCCAGTGGCGGCTCGTCATTAAGGGCCAGTGGAGCCGGACCTCACCAAAAATAATGTGTAACGTGTATTTATTATTTTATACATTAAAATATAACTTAACCAAAATCATGACTATTCCAAAAATTTCTGTCTGGCCCCACCAACAAAAATGATCACGAGCCGCCACTGCGTATAACATTTCATAGATGTTACACTCTACACAGAGAAAGTAAATCAGTGTGTAACCTTTTTCTTCTTATCTTTGAGTGGGAAGATCTACCTTGCGATGGCCACTGCAATAGACAGACAAACAAATCTTACTTACTTTAGAGCATTCTTAAGTTAACCTCATGCCATCCTCGGTTTCACCAACCACGCGCGAGAGTACGGTTATAAATGAACGCGCATCGACATTCATCCCCAGCTTTCGCTTATGTTTTGTGGCTGGGTAAAAAACTATTACTAAACGGCGGAGTAACTCCAAGGAATGTAAACGCTTCCATGTGTTAGAACTTCGCTTCTATTTCGTGGGAAATAGACATCTATTTCGATCATGCTTATGAAAACAATTATTCGATTCAAATATATTATAAAATTAGATGATATCTAATTGGAAATATTCGAGTTTATGTCATTGTAAATTGATATTCGATTGACAATATTCGCCTTTATATCAATGTTTGCAGAAATATAATTGGAAATATTCCAGTTTAGGCAATGTTGGTGGAAATATAATAATTGAAAATATTCGAATTGGAATCAATATTCTCAGATATTTAACTGGAAATATTCGAGTTTATATCAATTTTAGCGGATATCGAATTTGAAATAGTTTATTACGTTCAAAATACTCATTTAACGTGAATTAGACGTGTTTTAATTCACATCATGTGATTATTTCACATCAAAGGAAACAGAGTTGTATATTTAGTTGTAAGTATACGTTATTAAGTTGTTGTTGTGTGTGTGTCAGATGTACGTGTGTCCGAGGTGCGTGTGTCCGAGGTGCGTGTGTCCGAGGTGCGTATGTCCGAGGTGCGTGTGTCCGAGGTGTGTGTGTCCGAGGTGTGTGTGTCCGAGGTGTGTGTGTCCGAGGTACGTGTGTCCAAGGTACGTGTGTCCAAGGTACGTGTGTCCAAGGTACGTGTGTCCGAGGTGTGTGTGCCCGAGGTACGTGTGTCAAAGGTACGTGTGTCCAAGGTACGTGTGTCCAAGGTACGTGTGTCCGAGGTGTGTGTGCCCGAGGTACGTGTGTCAAAGGTACGTGTGTCCAAGGTAGGTGTGTCCAAGGTACGTGTGTCCGAGGTGTGTGTGTCCGAGGTACGTGTGTCAAAGGTACGTGTGTCCAAGGTACGTGTGTCCAAGGTACGTGTGTCCAAGGTACGTGTGTCCGAGGTGCATGTGTCCGAGGTGTGTGTGTCCGAGGTACATGTGTCCGAGGTACGTGTGTCCGAGGTACGTGTGTCCGAGGTGTGTGTGTCCGAGGTACGTGTGTCCGAGGTACATGTGTCCGAGGTACATGTGTCCGAGGTACGTGTGTCCGAGGTACGTGTGTCCGAGGTGTGTGTGTCCGAGGTACGTGTGTCCGAGGTACGTGTGTCCGAGGTACATGTGTCCGAGGTACGTGTGTCCGAGGTACGTGTGTCCGAGGTACGTGTGTCCGAGGTACATGTCTCCGAGGTACATGTGTCCGAGGTACGTGTGTCCGAGGTGCGTGTGTCCGAGGTACATGTGTCCGAGGTACGTGTGTCCGAGGTACGTCTATCCAAGATAGATATTTCCTTCGTCTTCAAACGCTCCATATCGACCACTTGTTAACCAATCTGTGTTATTTGTTTATGATCTGAGCCTAAGAGCGATTGTACGTTGTGCCAGTTATGCTCCTACAAGTAGGCCAACACATTTGATTTCTGCGACGGGGGCTTTCTATTTAGTAGGATAGCTTCAGTAGGCCTTTATCTCAATCGCCTCTTACGACATGCCTTGTAGGTCGCAGTGTTACGATTCTTTGCTTCCCCTTGCAATCCTCGACAACACAAGAGCGATTTGATTTCTAAGTAATGTGTCAGGATTCCCTGTAATCCAAAGACTACATACCAAACATTTCTGGCCCTAGTTGGCATTGAACCCTGTAATGTTACCGTCAAGTGGTCACTAAAGCAGCGTGCTATCAACTTCACTTATCGGTGACCACATAGACAGTACTAAGCACAAAGGTTTGTGGTTATCCATCAGCGCCTTTGCCAGCCGACATGGCACTTGATGATGATAATGACGTTAAACATTGTTTATAACATAAGACATACCATACCTTGAAATAGAACATTCTCTTGAAGTCTCACCTGTGATGAGCTCAGGTAAAGTATACAGGTATATACGCAGTGAGCAGACGTTGATAGATAGTTTCGTGTTATGTTTCAGCTGAATGGTTGTTGTCAATCTGCCAGGTCTTGATCTTGAATCCTGGTTCAAATAATTTTAAAAAAACCAAAGGGTTTACTTCCTTGTTCCACCGGGTTTCACAATATGGCTCTACCACTCTCCACAGAAAAGGCGCGCCGTCTGCCGAGCGAGAGTAGTGCACAAAGTACTTACGCCCGTGTCGCGCCGGTGCTAGCAAGGGAAGCAAAGAATAGCACCACTGCGACCTACAAGGCATGTCGTAAGTGGCGACTGAGGTTTGGCCTAGAGAAACTACCCTAGTAAATAAAAAACATCGCAGAAATCGGATCTTCTGGCCCACTTGTAGGCGCATAACTGGCACAACGTACAATCGCTCTTAGGCTTGGATCACATACAAATCAGAATGGTTAATAAGTGGTCGATATGGATCGTTGGAAGAAGAAAAGGAAGAAGCACAAAGTAGGAAATCTACATCTCCAGCAACAATCCTAGAAATGGACAGAAAAATGCAAAACGGGGTAAAACGGCATGGTCCAGATTCACAGTTCCAGGACGTACGGGACGCAAAACAATGGCTTAAACACCTAGCCACATAAACACCCGCATCCTTTCAACCTCCATCTTCAAACGATATATATTTAAAGAGCCTTAAGTCAAAGGATTGACTTCATTGCACCTGGTTTTCGCCGATTTGGCTCAGTCCCTCTCCGCAGCAATGGCACGTCATCTGCCGAAAGCATCTGCCGTGTAAAAAAACACGGACTTACATACACATATACATTCTCGCTGTAGCACTCTTTATCTCTCTATCTATTTCACTCACATACACACATAAACTCTTGTTCTAGAAATCTTTATCTCTCTACCTCACTCACGTACACACATAAACTCTCGTTCTAGCACTCTTTATCTCTCTATCTCACTCACGTACACACATAAACTCTCGTTCTAGCACTCTTTATCTCTCTATCTATCTCACTCACATACACACATAAACTCTTTCTAGCACTCTTTCTCTCTCCCTATCTCACTCATTCACATACACACATATACACTCGTTCTATCACTCTTTATTTCTCTATCTCACTCACTCACATACACACATATACACTCGTTCTAGCACTCTTTATTTTTCTATCCCACTCATATGCACACAAAAACGCTTTCATCTCTCTCTCTCCCCACTCATACATACACACAAACGCTCAGCTTCTATATAATTCAAATACACACACAAACACTTTCCTCTCGCTCTCTCTATCCACTCATATACACACACACAAACGCGCAGCTTCTATATAACTCACAGATACACACATAAAAATCCCAAATTTAACACACAATAAATTCTCCATCAAGGAATACCAGACTTTATGAATTAAAAGGCTGGGAAAGCTATTACTCTCAAACTGGGATGGAATCCCGCCAAGATACCATTAGGCTCTCATTCAGTGGCGGCTAGTCATTAAGGGCCAGTGGGGCCCTCCCCACCAAAAATATTGTATAACGTGTATTTATTATTTTATAAATTAAAACATAGCAACCCAAAACCATGATTTATCTGGAAAAAATGTCTGGCCTCACCAACAAAAATGATCATGAGCCGCCACTGCTCTCATTACCTGTGCCTTGCAACCATTTAGTACTCTGTGAATATCTTGATGTAATAAGATATGAACACAGAATCAGTTATTGATATGTCTTTCTTTCTGTGCTGAGATAACTATTGTACACCTAACTCCCTGTAAAAAAGAAAGTAAAGGAACCCTTTCATACCTCGTGGTATATAGGTCAATACAGTGTTAGGCCTGTATTTTTCATTGACCGTCGGCACACGATGGGTGATGTGGTCAGTATCACGCCGGCCGCCTTTACTTTCCCAGAGCATGTCTGGTAACCCAGTTGAGGCTAGGTCGACCTGAGAACCGTCGCGGTCGGGAAAAATTCCACGCGCACTGCGCTACCATAACAACTACGCTACCGTGGCTTAGCTCCCTGTTACTGAAATGTAACTCTTCTCCTCTTGCGGTCTCTATGGCGTACGAGATTAGATGCTCGCCTCTCGTGTAAAAGGTACTCGGTTTGTTCCCACGTGGAACCATCAGGATAATTTTCCAGAGATCCCTGATCTCAGTGTAGGTGAGAACGAGTTCCTAGTCCTATCGGAGACGAACGATAAAACGTAGGTCCCGTGTACAATTTCAGCACATAAAAGAACCCTTCGCAGTTCAAAATAGAGAAGAGCAGGCTGGAAAACTGCTGCCCGGGTAAAATTCATTAGAAAAGATTGAAAATAAAATTTCTACAAAATATTTTTATCTTCAAAATTACGTCGGGGTCCTTCACCCGGTTTCACAGCGCTACGGAGTTTGTGCACTGCGGCTGAAATCTCATGTGTAAGAAATAGATCGGAGTACACATGGTTACTCACCGAAGTGCAATGATGATGGTCCTATCAATCAATCAATCGATTCTTCTACGATCAGTTTCTTATGCTCGGGCTCTAACATAAGAGATACTATCTTCTATTCATTGGCTTGAAATATTATCTATATATTCAATGTTGTCTCTCCTATCTTCATCTTCTTCTAACGCTCCATATCGACCACCTGTTCACCACTCTGTGTGATTCGAGCCTAAGAGCGATTATACGTTGTGTCAGTTATACAAGTAGGCCAGCACATTCAATTTCTGCGACGTTTTTTATTTACTAGGGTAGCTTCCATAGGTCCCTACCTTAGTAGACTCTTACAACATGCCTTGTAGGGTGCAATGTTACACTATTCTTTGCACCCCATGCGCGCCCCAGGAACATACGGGCGGTCTCTCGTATTAACTTTACTGTGCTTTATAGTGACTTTATGGTGGAGCATTGGCTTATAAACAACATCATGTCCCGGAAAATGAAGTATTTCGGTCTCGTTAATCGACACTCTGGTTTGGAGTTACCAGTAATGGAAAACATGATTTCTGGGGGTTGAGACAGGGGAAGACCAAGACGAAGGTGGCAGCAGGACATTAAAGAAACTTTGAACCCGTCTGCCCAGCGTGTTCGTAGCGCGTTGGACTACGGGTGACTATCCCTCTGTGTGTGCGGGTTCAATTCCGTGGGATGGCATAAAAGCCACATATTCCCCAGATTTACGGTGTTCGTGGCACCTAACCGAAGGGTTTCGATGTCCATGACACCGAGCCGAAGAGCTGAAAAACTCAAGTGCTTCTGGATCGAAAAACAAACAAAAACAACTTTGAACATGATGATAGAAGAGGTGGCAGACCCTGCTAGAGACAAGAGTTTCTCATGCAGGCTGGGATGAAAGCTACCACCTTCAAAGAACATGCTACTTCTTGAGTGGTTTGTAATACACAGAGAGGTCTGTGCAGTTTTCTTTCCAGTGTTGTATCACTAGGCCAGTGAGTTTTCTTTCCAGTGTTGTATCACTAAGCCAGTAAGTTTTCTTTCCAGTGTTGTATCACTAGGCCAGTGAGTTTTCTTTCCAGTGTTGTATCACTAGGCCAGTGAGTTTTCTTTCCAGTGTTGTATTACTAGGCCAGTAAGTTTTCTTTCCAGTGTTGTATCACTAGGCCAGTGAGTTTTCTTTCCAGTGTTGTATTACTAGGCCAGTAAGTTTTCTTTCCAGTGTTGTATTACTAGGCCAGTAAGTTTTCTTTCCAGTGTTGTATCACTAGGCCAGTGAGTTTTCTTTCCAGTGTTGTATTACTAGGCCAGTGAGTTTTCTTTCCAGTGTTGTATTACTAGGCCAGTGAGTTTTCTTTCCAGTGTTGTATCACTAGGCCAGTGAGTTTTCTTTCCAGTGTTGTATTACTAGGCCAGTGAGTTTTCTTTCCAGTGTTGTATTACTAGGCCAGTAAGTTTTCTTTCCAGTGTTGTATCACTAGGCCAGTGAGTTTTCTACCCAGTGTTGTATCACTAGGCCAGTAAGTTTTCTTTCCAGTGTTGTATCACTAGGCCAGTGAGTTTTCTTTCCAGTGTTGTATCACTAAGCCAGTAAGTTTTCTTTCCAGTGTTGTATTACTAGGCCAGTGAGTTTTCTTTCCAGTGTTGTATCACTAGGCCAGTGAGTTTTCTACCCAGTGTTGTATCACTAGGCCAGTAAGTTTTCTTTCCAGTGTTGTATCACTAGGCCAGTAAGTTTTCTTTCCAGTGTTGTATCACTAGGACAGTGAATTTGACTTATTATATCACATTCGGGGCAGCGTTGAAGTATGTGCTCTGCTGTCTGGGGTGCCTGACTACATTTACACATGACTGAATACATGTGGCAATAGATAGATAGATTATATAGATAGATAGATATATTTTTTTCCCGATCCAGAAGCACTTGAGCTGAAAGCTTTTCGGCTCGGTGTCATGGACATCGTAACCCTTCGGCTCGGTGCCACGAACATCGTAAATCTGGGGAACCTGTAGCCTTTTCTGCCAGTCCGCGGAGTTGAACCCGCACTTACAGAGGACTAGTCACCCGTAGTCCAACGCACTACGAACACGCTGGGCACGCGGGCATAGATAGATAGATAGATAGATAGATAGATAGATAGATAGATAGATAGATAGATATGATAGATAGATAGATAGATAGATAGATAGATAGATAGATAGATAGATAGATAGATAGATAGATAGATAGATAGATAGATAGATAGATAGATAGATAGATAGATAGATAGATAGATAGATAGATAGATAGATAGATAGATAGATAGATGATAGATAGATAGATAGATAGATGATAGATGATAGATAGATAGATAGATAGATAGATAGATAGATAGATAGATAGATAGATAGATAGATAGATAGATAGATAGATAGATAGATAGATAGATAGATAGATAGATAGATAGATAGATAGATAGATAGATAGATAGATAGATAGATAGATAGATAGATAGATAGATAGATAGATAGATAGATAGATAGATAGATATATAGTGGGGTCTCAGTTTCTGGTCCCTGTTGTATGTAAAGGGGGGTAGTACGGGTGGGGTTCAGTTTCTTGTCCTTTTGCTTTATAAAAGGTGTAGTTCCATTTCAGGTCCGTATTATGTATTTCCTAGTAACATGATGCTATCATTTATTATTATTCCTCCTATTCCCCATCAGGGGTGATTGTAGTAGTTGTTGTTCAACGTAGGACGAGACGACATGTATTAATATAATGAACAAAGATTCATTTCTATATCTTCATACATTTAATGATGTTTCTACCTTGCAGCCTAAAACACATCTCGTCGGTATTAATTCTGCAAGTCAAGTCCCTATTCTATGTTTTCTAGCAACCGTTACTAAGTCGTCACTATTTTACTACACAAAAGCGTCATGTCTCGTAGTTATGTGTTGCACTTCTACATAGAGAGTACAACACATAGTCCCAACTATTAAATAATCTAATTATACTACTCTGACTATCTGGCTAACTGTCCATTCCTCCGCTGCCATCTGGGGGACTATGACACACCCCCCTGGAGACCTCGCCGTCGCCCCGACGGCGAAATCCCAAGAAAAATCGCACAGGTAGTGTCCAATAGGGTTATTAGAGTGGTGAGAGCTGAAAGGGAACAAGTCGCCTCACGTGATAAACGTGGCTCCACAACAACTAACTATAACAGCCAACCATGGTCGAAAAGAAAAAGAAAATCCTGACGGGATCTCAGGAAGACCCAAGTTGAATGAGCTACTTGGTAAGGAGTCACCACACGTCGTTGGACGTGACTCATCAACTGGCCATAGGTGACCATGGCTAACTTCAACAGTAAACCCTCTGTGCTCTTGTGCTGAAACCATGGTACTAGAAATCAATCAGCATTACATAAATTAATTGGAAAATATGCGTCTATGATTCCGACGGCGACCCAACAGCATAACACTTGGCCAATGTGAGGTGGCTGTACTGGACATCCATTCCTCACATGAGGTAGTATTGGTTTGATGGCAGCCTGTATCAGTATGTCACTAACACTATGTCTTTCTTGCATGTCAGAGTCTTGTCACACTATCTGAAATCTCAAACAAAAACACAAGTTACAAATTGAAAAAAAGGAAAAAAACATATATATAACGTTAAACTTCTCACGTTATATGTCCTCGACGAGGTAATATTAACTAACCCCCAAACCCAGGGGAAATAATAAACTCCCAATATTCAACATATTGCATCAAAAAAACATACATAATGTTCATCCAACAACATTATAAGACCTCCACGAGGTATTATTAACCATCCCCCAAACCCAGGGAATGAATGAGCTGCAAATATGAAACTCCATTATAAACGTCCAATATTCAACGCTGCTCCATTAACCCCTAAACTTCTCCTATTAAAATTTACCATCTTCCTATTAACATAATTAACACATCAAAGTGTAGGATTACGTACACGTGACGCAAGTCCACACTAAATCCGCCAATTAAACAAATCATAACTCCAAGGATCCGAAATACTCGGATCGACATCATATAACCTCCAAGAGGCAATAAAATCACCCCACAATGAATACCCTGAAGGATATTGTTAAGGACAACATAGACCCCCAACAATAAACAGAGCAAGCCAGGACTAAACCGTAGTTCGTAGAACGAAAGAGTTAATTCTTTCAAACAATGCTGATAGCAACACAGGGCATCAGCCCCAAGAAATAGTATAAGGAACCCAATCAGCACAGTATTCCATCGCAACCGCTTGGTCATAGAATGGACAGAATACTTCCCCCAAAATGACGCATTGTTTATGTTATCAAGAAACTTCCGTTCAAATTGCACATCTTTTTGCACACCAGAACCAGATCGTACTGACCAAATTTTAATATTAAAACTAGCATTGCGGTTCACATTTAGCTCATAATCTGAGTTCCGGGATTTGGCATCTGTCATGTACATTTTCGAACTTATTTGTAGAGAGGTGAATTTATTTTCGCCACCACTCTCTACTGGGGTTTAACACTTCTAGTATGCTTGGAGACACTCTCGCTGGATCCCAAAATTTTATAGCGTCATTGTTGAACTCATCCTCTGGGATCTCAATTACTCGTGTTGTCGATT